>JAGDQP010011405.1:13644-38296 GCA_022664845.1 Lepisma saccharinum
CCAGTCTAAAAAGATAAAATATACTAATAATGTATTTTCTGTCTGTTCAATGGCGTCAATTTGATTTTTGCAACAGGTTGTGTTTCGAGCGCATTTCTCGGCAATCACAGAGAAGGACGTGAAAGCAGCGATGGCGAATCTCGGTGTACCAAATGAAAACGAAGCTAGGAGTGTAGATGCGCGACAGGAGCTGGATTTAAGGATTGGCTGTGCGTTTACTCGCTTCCAAACGAAATACTTCCAGGTACGTTTTCTCTCTCGTCTTCTACTTCTTTTTTTTTGTTTTTGTTATAAGTATAGACGTGTCTTTTTCAAGGCCTGGTATAGACGTGTCTTTTTCAAGTGTAGAACGAGTATTCTGGTCAATCCTTCCTTTATTAAATACTTAAGAATTAATGCATTTCGCTACTCCCTCCCCCATTTTTTAACATTTTTCAAAATATCTCAAAATCTAATAGCATTATCAAAATTTTAAGAAGATACATCTGTAGTACTTACAAATTACTATGAAATACAATGGACAGCGATCTCGACATCTTGTCCATTGATGAGTGATTCGTTGTCAAAGATTATGACGCCATTATTTAATTTACAACGTATCACTCATCAATGGACAAGATCTCAAGATCGCTGTCCACTGTATTTCATAGTAATCTTCTTAAAATATTGATAATGGTATTAGATTTTGAGATATTTTGAAAAATGTTAAAAAAAGTGGGGGAGGGAGTAGCGAGGAGCCTTAATATATGAAGTTAGGTTGTACACATTTTCTTTCTTTCTATTTTTAAAATAAAAACAACTATGGAATGACTTCCTGATTACGTAACAAAATAAAGTACATTAGAAGGCACAGAGGAAAGGTTTATTATGCACACGTAACTTTTAATTTTTTCTGAATTTGGTGCTATTTTATGATAGTTTAAGACTAGAATAACGTTTAGTTTATTTTCCATACACCTCTCATGAAGTAGCATTGTTCATTTTCTGTTTCTTTTCTTCTTCTTTTTTTTTTTGCACGTAAGGCACGATTTTTAAAGATTTCTTTTTTATAACACTTATCGTAATTTCTCTTAATTCAGTTTATATCGGCAATTCAAATAAACCGAATGGATTGTTGCAGGGAAAATATGGCGATCTGGATGCTTCACTCATATCCTATGGACCTTGTCAGACACCTACGCTTGGTTTCTGTGTGCAGAGGCATGATGAAATTCAAACTTTCAAGCCAGAAACTTATTGGGTGTTACAGGTAAGAGATTTTTTTTTTTTTTTAAAGTGTGTATTACTTTGTAATGTGGTCCCATTAATCTTCAGTTCATTTAATACAAATAGGACAATATTTAGGATAGGACGATTTAAATTTGTAGTAGTCTAGTGACAAAGGCCGCTCGCTGACTTTAGGTCAACACTGGGAATGCAGCCACTGGTTCTAATTCCTCTCCCGCCAGACAAATACTGCGATGGTAAGTAGAATACGAGCCCTATATGCTACCTTCTTCGTTTCTTTCCTGGTAATACGTGCTCCTGAAGGGTTTTCATCTCTTGGGATTCAAACGTAGAACCCAGAAATGTCAATTAAGAGTAACGATAGAATTCTTCTTCAGGAAACAGAGCTGTAAAATTGACCTACGAGTATTGCCAACTATACGAAATATACTAGAAATAAAGTCAGAAATAAACCGAATTTTGGCTTCCACGTCGTTGTATGCGGTATGACTAGTATGTAGATATCAAGGTTAAGACAGTCCGGGGCTTTTTTATGAGTACTATTGAGGCAGTCTGTCGGAGTGGATAGATGGCGCTTTAAGAGCAGCGAGTAAATATTAAATTTTCAATTAAACTGGATTCGACATTTACTACGCATTCTGCTACGTCAAACTGACAGAGCGAAAGCAATGTCATGGAACCAAGTTCTGAGTGTCACAGGCGATTCACAAGTGGTCGCGTGTCCAGTGAAGATAATCAACATTCAGGACACTCAAGATGAACAGCCTCCATATTCCCCGGATCTTGCTTAAGCTGATTGCTACCTGTTTTCTAACACCTGGTCAAAAGAATCACTTTAGCTGAAGATGTCAAGACGTATGCGATGCGCCCTCTGAAAGAGGTGACCAAAAATGGTCTGCAGGACTGTTTTGACAAATTAAATGAACGCTGGCAAAAGTATGTCACTACCGAAAGTCATTACTTTGAAAGTGATGTTGTCGAAATGGTATTTCCTCTGCAATAAAATTTTTTGTTAAAAAGTTTATATATTTTTGACTGTACAAGTGCACAGGCTGTTTGTTTCATTATTGGTCGTAAGGGAATACAGCCAAAGAACTCCCTTCAACAGCCTTGATATTTCGTTGCTTATCTGCGTAGTTTATACGGTTAGTTCACCATCATTAATCTAAGAACTGCTCATGCTTCTTCCATTGTTGACAACATAAATATTGATAGCTGTAATTTTGAGGTTCCTTGATAAAAAAAACTTAGTCCTGCTCAGAACGTCCGTATTTGTCCAAAAAGTATATATAAAAACACAAGGTGTAGAGAGGTGTTTGAGGTGTCGTTGGAAAGGCCTTGGCTAGACTTTCTCAGATTGGTGCAGGATGTAAGTATTGCCGACTTATTTTTAAAAAATCAATTGTTCAAATTTCTTCCATCCGCTAAACCTATCTGCACCAAAATTACCATAACATTATTTGACACAATAGAAAAAATACTGTAAGTATCTTCGTCCCCCGTTGTCAGTGTAGCCAGTCCATGTCCAAAAATACATCTTATAAACCACATAGTGTAGAGACGTGGTTGAGGTATTGGAGTGGTTTTGGCTTAACTAACTCAGAGCAGCCGGAACCGCCTCGATCAGTCGCCGCATTTGTAAGTGTTGCCAACAATTTAAAAAAATCAATATTATTTTTCTTTCGTTTGCTTCCGTGTCGTTAGACTTATCCGCACGAAGCTTGGACACTAAGTACTCCAGTTGTCAGTGTTGCCAACTTATTTTATAAAATTGAATGCTTGTGTGTGAGAGAGGTGCTATCAAGAAACCGGAACCTTCGCTATTGTTAGTAGAAGCGCGGCACACTGACTTGTTAGTTTTCACTTTAAGCGTATTTGATTGCATTGCCACAATAGTGGTCCACATTAGAACACAGAACCTTTATATTTGAGGCTAGAATAAAATCTATTACTTCCGATTTTGTAAGTCTTCAGTAGATGGTAGGACTAATACTCACTCATTCTTCGATATTTCTTTTGTTTCTACGTTAAGCAACAGTATGAAAGGTCTGTCTAGTTCTTCAATAGACGCATCAGGGTGTCTACAGGTCATGAAAATTCAGTATTAGATCATGAATTCAGTCAGGTAAAACTTGTAATTTTCAGCAATTTTTAATGATACATTTTCCATTTTCCCAAATGTGAAGGAAAATGTTCTCATGCATTTCAGGCATGTTTGATATTGTGATCTTCTAATGTTACATTTCAATCATCAACCATCCGACATGTGCCAAAGTTACCTAAAGATCTTAAAATGAAATTCAATTTTTAATGTTACAGCTGGTGTTTTAAGTAGAAATGTACTCAGTGGAACTCATATCTTGTGAGTTTGAGTGTGGCAATCCCGGGTTTCCTAGCTGGTCCCAATAATTACTCTCCTTTTTTTGGCCTGCAAAAGTAATTAATTTGGCTTGTGTCACTTCTGTAGACACCCTACCTGTGTTGTGAGCAGTTTTCGGCGCGGTTTAATCAGCATCCCCCATTGTTGAAGGCATTGGTCTAGTTGAAATTCATTGACATGTGTAGGCTGTTTATAGTGCCAGTGGGTAGAGTTTGAAAGCAGTGGATACTTGGAACGAGCTGAAGGTATAAGACTGGTCAGTTCTTTTGTGACAGCTTTTAGAAACTTATCTGTCTTTGGGTGAAAGGTATGGCGAAAGCATAAAACTATGTATAGGCCCCGAAAGCACTATGTGGTGGTCAGCAGTCTTATGTATCAGTGAATGTCAGTGTGAACATTGTTTTCAGCAATGAATAATTCAGTCCCGGAACTTAGGCCGCACCGACGAATGCTTAGTGCATGCTTCAATTTCAAGAGCTATTACTAGAGAACCTCTCCGCAGACTCTCTCTCGTGAACTGAAAGAAAACAAAAAGAAAAGATCTCAAAGAATGAGTGAGTGCTTCATCACTGCCTACAGATATTGGTGTTATTGCTTTAAGTGAATTGTGTGATTGTTTTTGTCGCAGGCGGTTGTGCAAACGACCGACGGACGAGAGGTAAACCTAGACTGGGATCGAGTGAGGTGCTTTGACAAGGATATTGCCACGATGTTCCTGCAGCAAGTGAAGGAGTGTAAAGAAGGGAGGTAATTATAAATCATAATGGAGTTACTTTTTTTTTTATTGATAGTGTAATAAGGCCTCATGAAGGTTTCTGTTGACATTCACAGGAACCACTGATGAGAAAGTGAGTTACAATATTTTTAATTGTGACTGTTCGTTTTACACCCAGTATATATATTTTGCTAAGTCAAGCTAGCGATGGGTGTATCATCATTCTATGCTTCTCTGGACTGAAAGAGAGAGACTAGGTATTACAAGGTTTTATTGAGTAGATATATATATATATATATATATTATCTGGACAGTAGGAAACAATTCTGTAACAAATAACTTGTACATTCCAACGCTTTTGTTCGTCGAAAAAAAAAATGTTAACTTCCTTAATTATATTTATAATTTGATTTAAGATCTGTTTCTGTGTCTCCTTTGTTTGCATGTGGCTACGAATGGAAGCTTAAAAATGTTTTTTTTTGTTTTCTTCGTTTCTTACAGAGTCGTAAGCGTTACAACCAAAGAGAAGGCGAAATCTCGTCCTTTGGCCCTTAACACAGTGGAGTTGATGCGTGTGGCGAGTTCTGGACTTGGAATGGGACCTCATCACGCGATGCAAATAGCAGAGAAACTCTACACTCAAGGTTACATCAGTTATCCACGAACAGAAACCACGCATTATCCGGAAAATTTTGATATATTGTAAGTATACAGCTGGTTTAATATACAAATGAATAGCGTGGAGAGGAAGTGATCATAGTCTTATCGTGGCAGTATAAGATAAGACTAGCGTTGGGATAGCATTCGGTCATGGGTTCAATTCCCAGTGGTCAACCATCCTGACAGAGTTTTCCTAAGTCACACCAGGCAAATGCCGGGATGGTGTCTTCAACTTAGGACCTGGCCGACACCTTCCCCTATACCGGCCTGAGCCTTAGATGCCTAAGGACCATAAATAAAAATAAAAATTCAACGCTTTTCTCGTAAACAGTCTTCTTGCACTCTCATTGCCGATCAATGCAGTCATGTAACATGAGGCGTTAGGCCAACGTTTCGAAGATCGCGGGTTCGAATCCCGGGTGGGGCATGGGGTTTGTAGATTTTAAAAAGTATTGCACTCATTTACTTGTGACGGGCCGAAGTCAAAGTTAGAGAAATGAGCCATAAAAAATAAAGTTTCAAGGTTTTTTGTACTTTTCTTTTACTGTGCGTTATCTAATTTTATTTCTAATGCCTTTCTTTGTTGTCGTGTTGCAATTGCCTATAATTGAAAACTGTTCATGAACAGTTCACTTAATTCGTTCATATTGAGCATTAGTGTCGCTTCTTTATATTACCATGTGTTTCAGTTGCACTTCATATATTTATAAATCCAGCAATTAGTAAAAGCTCGAAAAGGGTGAGACTTCCTGTGTGTAATATCTATCCATTTTATTATCAGTACTGCCAGTTACAAGCGTATTTTTAATTATTAGCATTAATAATGATTCTTCTCAGAATAATATTTTGGCAAAAAAAAAAGTACAACTAGGTGCTGACTTGTTCAATATATGTAACAAACAATATGTTAAATTTTAGGTATCAAAGAAATCTTTGATTTGGAAATACAGTGGAACCTCGATAACTCGAATTCCTTGATACCTCCAATTTTATTTATTCCCCTTCACTTTCCCTATTCCATCCCATGTTAATTTACCTCTGGAAGTCGAACTTTATGAAATAAGAACCTCGATAATTCGAATTTGTGTTGTTTTCTGGATGTGAAATTGAACCTCTATGAGTCGAAGTTTAGGGAGTTGAACGATCTGAGACGAAAGAAATAAGGCGTTGGATGGTCACGTCAGTGTCAGTGCTGTCTCGGCGATTGTCTGTTGCGACGTGATCAGAACGTAATTAAGTATTTCATATGATGGCGAAGCGAAAAATGCAACACCGTAACTATAAAAATGGAGTGTCAGTCAGTTCCGGTCCTCAGTATCTCGAAGTGTCATATTATTCCTCTCAATAAGTCGAACCTCGCTAAGTCGAAAAATTTGATGACTCGAATTTTGTCTTTACCCCTTCAGATTCGAGCAGTGGCGTATTCTGGATTCACAGCTCGGACTACCACTAGACGAAGTAATAAGTAGAAAAAGGGTACAAAGGTACATAGTATTGATGATGATGATGATGATGATGATGATGATAGGTGTTCGGGCCTCCCATTCATGTTAAATTAATATTACTTGTGCAGATCAAAATATTTATTCACAAGCTTATGCTACAAAGGTAGCCTAGATAGTCCACAGGATACGCTCCTGGATTCGAATTGTCGAGGATCCACTGTATTTCTTTTGTGGATGCAGCTACTGAAGTGTTCATTAGTTATAGAGTAGATGGGTGTGCATCTACAGACAAGCAAGGTTTAAAATTTGTCAGAGAATATTTCCTGTGAATGATTTTTCAGTAAAAGTTCATAATTTTGCGGAGATCCATGACAGTCAGAACACATAATCATGGTTGAATGACAAGTGGATGTAAATACAAGTAGAATTATCATTAAGTACTACTTTTTCTTAGTCACTGACTTTAGTTCTGCACTGTAGAGGCGGCACATCTAAGAGTCCTACTCACACCAGCCATTCTGACTGAGACTTCTCCTGGTCTCCTCTCACTCCAAGAAAATAGTGCGGGTAAAGCTGAATTTGGGTCGCTATTCTTATGTTTTGGTTGTGTTATTAGCGTCCTAAACGAGTCCGTGAGTTTCTATAGGCGGTCCCTACTACAGTTTCTGCTAAAACCATGTTCAAGAGACGCCCGAATCGGATTTGAACCCACACACCATGCACAGAGAAGACAAGTGTGTTAAGAGAACTATACAAGTCAAGAATGTGAGTGGTTGGACAAGAAAGTCTAGAGCAAGTCGGTAAATTTTGCTCCAAGTCTAAAAAGTTTTCTAATACCATGAATTAAGTTGAATGGTTTTTAAAATCTAGTTAGCGTGGGAAGCTATGTGATTGTAAATACAAGTTCAAGGAATGATATTGAAATCATGTTTAAAAGTATCAAAGTAGGAAGAAAATGTAACGCATTATTATTTTTTCAGTTCATCGTCTAGACCTGGGACGTATTTAGGGGTGAGCCTTAACTGCTCCCTCCCGCAGATTCAGAGCTTAAGCCTTGTACAGCTCCGAAAACCAATTTCTAGTTACGTGTCTGACTAGGGCCTTATTGCAGTAAAACTGAGGGGTGTTTCTTGTACTCTAGCCCTTCGTTGGAGTAAAAAATGTCATTAAAAAGGCCATGAAAAGGTAAAGATTAAACTCCTGTAAGTTCGGTAGACATCCTAGTTATCCACTTGAACAACCGGAGGCCCGCGTTCCTATTATTTCATTCAGGGAGAGAGATGGTGTAGATAAAGACGAAGGTGTAGTTTAAGTTGCTGTAAAGCCCGTAAAACTTCTGTTTTTATGATATGTTTGTGTGTAATCTTTTTCAGGGGAGCCTTAAAACTGCAGCAACATAGTGGCGAATGGGGAACAGAGGTGAGGGAAATTTTATCTCAAGGCATCAACCGACCACGAAAAGGCCATGATGCAGGTGACCATCCGCCCATTACTCCTATGAAACTCGCTAACAAGAATGATCTGGAGGGAGATGCGTGGAGATTGTATGACTACATCACCCGTCATTTCATTGCTACAGTTAGTATTATTATTCTACGTATAATGTCTTTTAATTGACATTCATTTTTAATTAAAACCTAGGATACGGTTGTCATGCGTTTTCTAGGGTGTAAAGCTATATTGATTATTTTTGTTACACTATGAATGTAGTTTTGTATTTGTTACATTCTACTCATGGTATCCTTGCATACTTTGTTGCGTTATGATGACAAAAACATCGCATGACGTAACCTCTGTGTCATGACCTCCATTCTCTTTATTATTATTATTAAGAAGTCGACAAAGTCATATAGATCTTGCCAATGAGGAAACACTTCTTAATCCTACCTGTTAGAACCTAGTGGCCGTAGCTCAGTTAGTAAGAGCTTTGGCTTAGCAGTCGGAAGTCCCTGGGAACGATCTCAGTGACTGCCTATCCTGACTGAGGTTTTTCCTCTGTCACACTAGGCAAATGTCGAAATGGTACCTACAAACTGGGCCCTGGTCCATTACCTTCCAACATCCTCTCTCCCACCCTATCCCGGCCTGAGCCTGAGATGTATAAAGGCCATACATGAATTCAGTTAACCTTTCAGCATGAATGCTGAACAATTATAAGGTATCGTGGTATAGATCAGCATGGCAGGGAGAAATAATCCATGGCGGATTTGTTTTTTTAACCTTGTCTAGTAAGGCACACTTAGATTCATAAAAAATGGCTATTGTTTGTACTTTTTAAGTTCGTTAAGTTACATAGCATGTCAGTACCGACTCTATAATACGGATCTACAGGGCGATTCAAAGGTCCCAGCATAGCCTAGCAGTTCACCAGTGTAGCCTAAGATCAACGTGGCCGCCATATTGGACGGAAGTCAATTTTGTCAAATGGCAAGTGGGTCGTATGACATACCTAACATCACGAGAAAGGTCCCAGAAAACCAATTCAGATGTTAAATTTGACCTTCCTGTTTCGGTAGTGCGGTGCGAATCCATTACTCGAGTTTTCGAATATCATGAATGCAACGGACCGGACAAACATGTGGCAGCAAAAATTATGTTTGCGCGAGCATCTTTGCGTACATCGCATGTACAGAACTTTCCTAAAGTCACTGTAGACCATGATTCATTCGATTTCGTTGTCCGTTCAAATGTTTATGAAAGAAATTGTTATTCTTTTCCATCACGCCATTAGTATAATGTATGAGAATTACAATTTTGATCTCAAGATGCTTTTAGTCATATTACTGTATTAAAATATTGGTATACTTTTAAGAGTAATACCTTTCAAAGTGCATAGTGTATTTAAAATTTTGTTACTTCAATGGAACTGTCAATGTTAAGAATAGTCCTAATGAAACAAATCGTTTTGTGTATATTTCAGGTGTCTCAGGATTGTAAATATTTAAGCACTACCGCTGTAATCCACTTTGGCACGGAGTCTTTCTCTTGCACAGGAAAGACGTTATTGGATCCGGGCTACACAAATGTTATGCACTGGCAAGCTTTAAGCAAAACGGAAACGGTGCCCAAATTTTCCCATGATGAATACGTTACTCTTCAGGAGGTAAGTGGAAATCTATACAGCAAACAGGGAGTATAATAGAGACCCAGCTCCTTGGTCTAGTGGTTACGGCGATGGAGTTCTAGTCCTCTTGAGGTTTTCCAGGGTTTGTCCTCAGCTTAACTTGGCGAATGCTGGTATGGTACCTTCACAAAGGCCCTAGTTTGGTAATCTTCCCTTTCCCCGAAAGAGTCTCGCAGAGGGATATCACCTATCAGACATACGGTCTTAGGTTACAACTAATTGTCTTACTCATAAAATGTTAAGTTTAAGTATGTATGCTAGAGGGATCAAGATAAAGAAAACATGTATGTATTTGTCTTTGTAAGCTATTACAAGCGATAAAACACTACATTCGATTTAATATGTGTATTTCTTGGATACTTGATGACTACTCTTCAGTTCGCTTCCGTAGTCATGTACCGAGCGCCATAGCTAAGTCGTAGCATCTATGGGAGGGCTCAGCTTCAAACTCTGAAGCCGGCATACGTACGTGTGTGTTACTACGTGGGTATCATCGTCTTGGAAATAGATAGTGTTTTCTTTCAACTGTTCCTATCCCTAAGAATGCAAGAAATAAAGATCAGAGCTCACATTTTTTTCTGAATTGATCCAACAATGAAAATAACGCACTACAAAGTGTAACTGGTTAAAGTTATTTGTTGATAAAAATATATTACTCATAACAACAACAACAACAGTTGCTGTGTTTTATGTGGAATGTTTAAAACTTAATTGTCAGTGACGTTTCGCCTGCTGATGCTGACTTCTACGGATGTGCAACAATAAACAAAAAATGAGAAATGAAAAAGATTCAACAATTATAGAGGAAAAGGTTTACATCTTTGTCTGTTGTGGTATTCTTTTCGACGAACATGAGTTCATCAACTGTTGAATTTTATGTATGGCTTTCAGGCATCGAAGGTTTAGGCCGAGATAGGGGAACTGAAAGGATACGAGAATGTGTCGGCCAGGGGTCTAAGTGAAAGGTACCACCTCGGCATTTGTCTATTGAGGAAAATCCTCAGTCAGGATGGTCGGCTGGTGGAATTGAATTCACAACCTCCGGAATCTTAAGCCAAACGCTCTACCACTGAGCCACGGCCGCTCGGTGGGTTTATCAAGTGTGAAACCTTTTCCTCTATTACTGTGTCTCTTTCCCTTTTCATTTCTAACTTCCTGTTAAAATCTGAATCTGACGTTAGGAGACGATACGTCACTGGAAATGAAGTGTTAAACAATACAAATAAAGGAGCAGCAAAACACACCGTAAGAATACATTTCGAATTTGGCCCCTTGGTCGCAATGTCGGTTAGGATATCTGTAGATAATTAAGAAACACAATCGTAGAAAAGTATAGCATACGTTTTGTGACGTCAATTATATTCTTCTATCTGCGTTATTAAGGACAATCTAAAGCAAAGATCTCCAACAAAAGATGGCAGCACTGTCTCCGTATATGTGTAATGTATTCTTATCGTTGCACGAAATTTCAATGCTGCTCGTATAAATTCAAGCCTAGAGAGTTCAAACTTTCAGGGAAGAAAGTTCATAACCAATTCAAGTACATGATCGATGTAGATTTTTTATTTTCGTTTTCCATCATTGTTGAAATCGCTTCATTGTTGTTATGAATATCGAAATCTATAACAATGAAGTTCTTTCAACAATGAACAAAAAAGAAAATTTCAAATCGGCATCGATCATGTTCTTGAATTGGTTATGAACTTTCTTCCCTGAAAGTTTGAACTCTTCTAGGCTTGAATTTGTAGGAGCAGCAAGGAAATTTCGTGTAATATTGAAAATACATTGCACATATTCAGAGGTAGTGCTGCCATCTTTTGTTGGAAGATTGTTGCTTTAGATTATCCTTAATGAGTTAACTGTAATGGAAATACGAGGCTACTGACCACTATCCTCCCCAAGCTTGTGACTTAGGTCATTATCTGCCTATCTAGCCCAACAATATAAATTAATAGTACAGTGCAACTTCCCATAATGGACAGTTTTTAATTCCCCTACAGAATAACATTGAATCTTGTGGAAGGAAATTAGCTCAATAGAGGCTGTTTTGAAAACGGACACCTTAATATTGCTTTCTTTCAAAGCAAAACTCTCTATATACCGGACTAGGTCAACATATGGTGGTGGTCTGCCCGGGTTTCTACTTCAGATTTTTTTTAAAAAAAGATACGAATCATCGTCTTATCACGAAATGAAGATAAAATGAAGTCTTAAACTTGTAACCGTCTTCTACCCTTTTACAAGATCGCTAAGAATAGTTGCGGGTTCTTATGACGTTTGGCAACAACTAACACAACGGAGTAACAAATGGCAAAACGATTAAAACTGGCAACGCTGTTACACACAACTGTCGCATTACTGGCATCATTACAGCGCTGTACTGGAGTTCCGCTTTTCTGGTTTTTGTACACACAATTACTGTAGGTGCATAGCACTGTATCATGTGTAGTAATAGATAAAATTACTGTCCATTATTTCGGTTTGTACGTCCATTATTTTCTTATTTCACTAGCTTGTGGTCGTTTAAGGAGAGTTTCTACTGTATTTCTAAATAGCGGCGGTTAGTTTTCTAGATCTCAGGCGTGTCCGCTATTCAGAAGTTTCACTGTAATAGTAAATATTAATTGAATCATTTACACAAACTACGATGTAACCAGTATTTTTGTCAGCATTTAAGTAATGACGGAACGGCGTTTCATTGAACATCGATAGATGGCAATTCTTTCTGTACTGTGAAACGTATGTTGGAAATAAAACGCTGTATCAGATAACAATATTGTCATTTTTTTTTCTGTCCCACGTAAAATTTAGTGTTTATCGGTTACGACAGTGTTCGTGTGAGCCATTCAGTTTTGAAAAATTCTTTTTACGAGGATCCCTGCAGTCTACTGGTTACGGTCACTGATTGAGGTAATCACAGTTTCACCTGACAAAGGTCCAGGCCATTATCTTTCCCGGAAGAGTGCTCTCTGAGGGACATCATTCCTTAGACAGCTGCCGGCTCAACGCACGTAACTTAACTTTCTAAAAGTTCCTTCGCGAAGCGATTCGGAATAGTTAAAAGCTAGAAGCCACAACTTTTATTCATATCTTTTCGTCTTATAACTTTGTTGTTTTCACTGTAAACGGAGACTTGGTACAATGAATGTCGAAACGTACTTAACGTCATAAAAGAAAAAAAAAGTTGTGATATATTGTAATAAAATCGTTAATTTTTTTCTTTATTTCAGATCAAAATGGTTGAGTGTCAGACATGTCCTCCAGATTACCTCACAGAAGCTGAGTTAATTACGTTAATGGAGAAACACGGGATTGGCACAGATGCTTCCATTCCTGTACACATTAACAATATTTGCCAAAGAAATTACGTCACGGTTGGATCTGGACGAAGGCTTATTCCAACCACGTTGGGTATTGTTCTTGTCCATGGCTATCAAAAGGTAAATATTGTCTTTTATTAAGAGGTGGGAAGGGAACTGCTACTCTTAAAAAGGTCAACATGTTTGTCTTATTTTGAATTATAAATGATTTAATATCTTTGAATCATGTTCAGAATTGGCATCAGTTTTGTTTCCTTTGATTTACCAAATAACATAATGTCGTTAAGTCGACTAATAAGTTAATGTGGCAATAGAAAAATCTAATTTTAATGGAACCCCTCAAAAATCATTATCTGTTAATTCAATTTTGTCCTTCCGTTTTAGTGGTTTTTTTATTGTGCATCGTACGTTGATTAGTGAGGAATATCTGATCATCAAAACGTGAACGAATCATAGTTTCCTTGTGACGAAGCCAACCATTTGACAACTAGGCTTTGGTTCAAAAGCCACATTATTCCGTGTTCTCAGCTTTAATGGTTTTTGGAACTGTGACATGTAAATCCAGTTACTACGTTGAGTCATAAATATAAAGTTACCTTTATATTAATAATAATAATAATAAAAAAAAAAGCAGAGTAAAATCGGTTGCTGCAGTGACCGAAAAATGAATACGAATCCCTCAGTTGCCTTTCGCTGAGCTCCTGCGTAGCCTAGTCGGTAGCGCGCTCGACTTCAGTGCGAGCGGTACCGGGTTCGATTCCCGGTGGGGGCTCAAAAATTTCGGTGTTGACCCTGTGAGCTGCTGTGAATAAAAGACAGTGGCGATCACAGTGAGAGTCCTCTCCCAACCCGTCTGGTCAGCGTGGGAGCAGTAGACCAACTCCTTCCTTCGGGGAGAGGTCTCATCCACTAGTGGATTGAATATGGCTGTGATTTATTATACCTTTCGCTATGACTGTTTAACGATAATTAGACTGAGGTGATAAATACGCATAAAAAAATAGAAGTGAATTAGTACGATCCATCAGTAGATTGATTCACTTTCGTTACCAAATTACATCCGTAGTGAAATTCCATAATGTAGCCACTTATTATTATTTTTTTCTTTCTCTCGTTGTTGATATCTCTCTCTGCTTCTTGAGACCATTTCAGTAGAAGTTTCTTTTGTAGAAAAAGGCTTTGAAATGTCACTACACGCACCACTCTTACTTTCTCCTTAAAGTAAAACAAAGTTGGATTTCGAACTCTTGAAATATCGAGGCAGTGTAGGGATTTTTGTGCCAGATCTAGATGTTTGGAAAGCAATCTATCAGATAAAAATTGCACTATCTTGAAAATGCAGGAAAGTTTACTAAAAAAAATTGCAATCGCTGAAAACGTCCTTTTGAGATTGAAGCCATTAGATTGATGGGAAGTTAAGTATTTTAAACAAGACTATTAAAAACCTGGACAAATCAGTTATTCTGGACACAGGACATGACCATGAAAAGCAGGTCAAATTGTCACCCTGGGTGCTCTCTCAGTTAAGCCACCACCACGACCAACCTGTTCACGTATGGAGTATTGCTCAAGCAGCTAATGTGTGCCGGTATGATATAGTGCGCTTCGCTACCCATGCAGATTTAAATTAAGGAATTTTCCTGCAGTACGGTTAATGTAGCCCCCCCCCCAAAAAAAAAAAAAATCTCTGCATATTCACGATCTTCGTGTAAATGTAACACTTAAACAGCTTCTTAACGGTGTAGATCACCCCCGCCATATTGGTATGCACTTACCATTCATTTACATGGGAATTGTTTTACTCGTCTCATATCTTTCAGGAGCATACTTTTAACTTCTGTTTTTGCTCAGTTTATCGTCATGTTCTCTTTTACTCATGCTACTTTATAGAAATACAATAATTTATACAGGAACAGTATAATTTCCCGTTAACATATTGTGATTTATATAGCAAACTATTAATAATACATTATACCTATATATTTGGAGAAACTTCACAAACCAAAACTATACAAGAGTCAAAATAACCACCAAGACAAATTTTGTGAAAGCAGAACTTAAATATTCTACTTCCGAGAGGCATAAAATGAGTAAAACAATTCCCATGCAAATCAATGGAAAGTGCATACCAAGATGGCGGGGGTGATCTACATCGTTAATGTATAATAATAATTATTTTCTCATACGTCGCTTCTTTTCACACTCTTATAGATCGACCAGGAGTTGGTTCTTCCCACAATGAGATCAGCAGTAGAGGAACAGTTGAATTTGATTGCTCATGGAAAGGCTAATTTTAATGCTGTGCTGCAACATACGTTGGAAATATTCAAACAGAAATTTCATTATTTTGTTAAAAATATTGATGGTATGGATCAGCTGTTTGAAGTATCCTTTTCACCTCTTGCAACTTCTGGTAAAGCTCTCTCCAGGTAGGTTGGTGTTCAATATTTAAATGATCATTAAAACAATACGTGACTATTTAATTTTCCTACATTGTCGTCGCTAGTAATGGAAATATCTTCGTTGTTAGCAAGGACAATGTAGGATTATTTAAATAAGTACGTGTTATTTTTCATAATTGTTGAATTGATTTATGGCCTTTAGGCTTCTATGGTTCAGGCCAGGATAGAATAGGGGAAAGAATGTTGGAAGGTAATCGGCCATGACCTGGTTAGTAAGTGCCACCCAAAGGTGTCCATTTTGGTCTGACCACCACTCCACCTCCCCTCCAGCTCTGATCTGGCCCTCCACCTCCACTCCACATCACCCTCTAGCATGGAGTTCGCCCTCCACTCCACATCACCCTTCATCATGGAGATAACCCTCCACATCACCATCAAACAAGGAGATCACCACCACCTCCACTCCAGCTCTGATCTGGCCCTCCACCTCCACACCACATCACGCTCCAGGTTGGAGGGTGAGGGGGAATGATGTTGAGGGGTGACCTCCGGAGGGATGGACACCTTTGGTACCACCCCGGCATTTGCCTTGCATGACTGAGGAAACCCTTGCAAAAATCTCAAATGGGCGATCGTTGGGATCGTTCCCAGAACCTTCCGATTGCTGAACCACGGCCGCTCTGTTACTTTTCATAATATTTGTCGTCGATGGGTACGAAAGAATGTCATTGAATGGAAATATTTTTTTAATTCGTTAAGTAGATTGTTTTTTTTTTTAAATTAGGCATATAATAAGTTGATTAAAATGACATGATAGTGAATTAACACAATATTTAATCTAACATATTGAAATCATTAGTAATCGGACATTGGGTTTCCAATAGAATCAGTGGTTTAATATCCTTTTTAATTCCGATAGTGATAAATTCCCGTATGTACAGTCTGGAACACAAAAATGGAGCTCATCCTTTGCTTCGTAAGGATTCTACACACATTATTGCAAGGTTTCTTCCCGGGCAGCAAGCAGGGACGTACGCAGAGGAAGGGGGGGGAACCTACTTCCCCCAGAACCAATTTCTAGCTACGTGTCTTGACAACAAGTACTATCAATATGAAATATTTTTCGTTCTTTGTAACACTTCTTTTTTGTTAAAAAGAGACTAATAATTTTAGTTTTCTTTTTGTCTCAAACTGTTAACATTCTTTAGTTGTTCTAGACTTAATATTGACGGAATTAACATTTTCACGAATTGAATTTATTTTTAAGACCTTTAGGCAACTATGGCTCAGGCCGTATGGATGATGATGGAATGAATTGGTGGAATGAAGAAAGTGGGAGGAAACGGGAGTACCCCGAGAAAACCCACGCACACGGTGTTTGTCCACCACAAAGCCCACATGGCATGAGCAGGAATCGATCCAACGACCCGTAGCACCAGAGGTGAGCGCTCTACCAACTGAGCCACCGTGGCCCCCAACATTTTCCCGACATGAACAAAGGTGAGGTGTTGGTTCAGAGTGATCTGGTGGTTGATCTACTTTCTTTGTTTAAACTAGGTAATGGGTTTGTTTTAAGCGTGATGACTAAATGTGTTTGTTCAGCAAGAAGCATGCTCGCTTCATAACTAGGAGGTCCTAGAACCATCCACCCTGACTAAGTCTTCTTGTCTTTGTCACACTAGCAGGTTACGAGATAGTACCTTCCCCGCAGAGTAAGGTTAACGACATAACGGCCTATAACCTGAATATTCCGTAAAGTCCTCGTATATAAGTTTCTACAGGGTGTCCCTGAAATAACAGTGCAAACTTTTCGGAGGTGATTATTTCCATACGTCAAAACCAGAAAAAAAGTTCATTTGAAGAAAATCCGAAATCTGATTAGTTCCTGAGCTACAGGCGCTCAAATTTACGGCGGCATCGTCATGAATGACGTCATATCTCGAAAAGTAACGGTGTAAGTGGTGTCGGCTTAGCAAATCACACTCGAAGTAGTACGCTAAATCAACATCACTTCATTATGTGTTGAGCGATGACGTCATTTGTGACGATGCTGCCGTGACTTCAAGTGCATGTATCTCCGAAATTATGCATAATTTTACATTTCTTCAAAGGAACGTTTTTCTTGTTTTGATGTAAGTAAACACCTCCCGAAGTTTGCACCATTATTTCGGGAACACCCTGTATATGTGAACGTATTACTCTTTTATCTTGTTAATTTATTTTTTCATAATGTCCTTAATTTTAAACAATTGCAGAGATCTGCGTGTTCATCTTAGAAACATCACTGTCTAGATTTGTTTATTTTTTAGTGTATAAAAAGGACCTACGTGGACGCGTTGCATAAACGCTGAAGTCACAATATTTCACTTCCAATCAAGAGTCATCATAATATGACAGGAATACATGACTTAACAGTACAAGTATCATAGTTAAGACCGAACCACTGTAGCTCAGTGGTTGAGCGTTGGCGTAGCATTCGGAAGGTCGTAGGTTCAATCCCAGCGGCCGACCATCCTGACTGAGGTTTTTCCAGAGTAATTTCCTCAGTCACACAGGCAAATGCCGGGGTAGTACCTTCAACAACATAGGCCCTGGCTGACATCTTCCTGGATCCTTTCCACTCTCATATCCCTGGGCCTTAGATGCCTAAAGGCCATAAATAAAAATTGAAATTCAAAAAGCATACTTAGAGTCAGTGGAAGGTTTTTTTCATCTATGGTAGTTTTAGTGTAATATAAGTTTTATGCCTAGTCTTTTTCAATTTTGATGAAGTTCAATTGGGTGCAGTGAAGTATTTTGACAATGGTTATTTTAGTAAAGTATCCAGATAGGCTTTTGGAATACATAGTGCAAAAACATTCAAAATTACTTTAGTTTATTTTCGACTTCTGGAGCTACGGAAATTATTATTGCATAGGCTATAGGTTATCTTATGTATTATTCCAATGCTTATTTACAATAAGCAATTTTATTTTTGTATCAATGTAATTCTATTAGTTCCTTTTCTAAAGTATTTTAGCATCACATATAGTTCACGTTTCTCCAGTAAGCTTTAGGCTTTATCAAACGTGCGTCTAATTGAAAGAGAAAATTATTACTCAACGAAGTTCAAATACATTTTTCAGTAACATATTTCCTTGATTTTCGCTGCATAAAACCTAAATATTATAGAAGAAACGTCGAAAATTATAAATTAATCTCATTGTTCAATGTATGACATTTCTACGCGTAGATGTACGAGCATCATTTCACTTTTCTCTTTAATATTACTTACAAATCAAAGCATATTAGCGATTGCCGTGAGGTCAATGCGTGAAATGTGTGCACTGTGAACAAATGGGAGTTCAAAATTTATCTATAACATCATTAAAATCGCTGAAATGCTTGAAAATTACTTGCACCCTGTGTGATACGCTCGCGCCGTGAACGGCGCATGGGGGATGTGCAGGTAGCGCTCCACATTTTCTTGACCTACGGTACGAAGTGAGGTGGGGTGGTCAGTCCCACGCTCGACCACCTTTACCTTCCCAAGGTGCCCAGGAGTACCAGGGACACTCTGGTACTCAATTTGATAGGAGGCTGAGTGCACCTCAGAGCGCCAGGCATGGGAACACTGTGAGAAAAGTCTCCAGTGTCCTGGCCGGGATTTGAACCCGGGCCGCCCGATTCGTAGTCAGACGCGCTACCCCTTAAGGTACAGCGACTCCCACTTGCACCCGTAGGTTCCTTATAAAACTTGCCATTATTTTCAGTTGGTTTAGCAAGTAAAATTAAGTGAATTGAAGTTGTAAGCAATAGGGATGAGGTTACATTGAAACTTGCTCAAAATTGAATTTTCACTGTAGTCCGGAAGGTAAGTTTTCGGTAGATGGAAAAGGTGTAGTAGTCGGGACTAACGAAAGTTTCTTCCTTATGAAGTTCTGTGTAGGACGAATTTCGATGTGGATGGTATTGTAAACTTTTGTAGCATCATTAAATAATTATACTATAAGAGGAGAGTAACAAATATGCAGCTATGTCTATATGGAATTTAAATCGTAACAAGACCTTTATTTCTCATTTCAGGTGTGGCAAGTGCAGGCGGTATATGAAATACATTCAGGCAAAGCCGTGTCGATTGCATTGCTCTCACTGTGACGAAACGTATAACCTTCCTCAAAATGGAAATATCCGTATCTACCGCGAGTTGAAGTGTCCTTTGGATGACTTTGAATTGCTCTCATTTTCTGCTGGAAATAAGGGAAAGAGTTATCCCTTTTGCCCCTATTGTTATAATAGGCCACCTTTCAGGTAGGTTCTTTGCAGTTTAAAATTAATCTGAACATTCAGTGATTCATAATTAGTTACACAAATATGAGTTGGAACTTACAGAGAAAAATTTGTCACCGTATTGGTGGGGAGTTGAATCTAATTTTCCCGATGGCCGGTCGGGTTATCTACCAATTCAGGTATCAGTTGTGTATTAACATGCAAGAGATTCGTCATATCACTTGTGGTTTAATGGGCAGAACAAAACTGATCAGCAGTCAAATATCTTCGGTTCGATTCCCTGGCAGTATGGCTACTAAGTTTTCCATGAATCTCAGCTTACATTTACAGGGTTCCCACTCACCTGGAATAGTCAGGGAATCCAGCTTAGCACTAAAAAGTTCTGGAAAAGTCAGGGAATTTAATAGCTTATTGTTTGAAGTTCATTTAGCTATAGCAGGCGTTTAATCTTAGATCGTTGTTGAAATTAGTTGGAGGCCAATGTGCCAACCATGAAGTAATTTAAAAAAGAATACAGTGAAATATTTTGATATATCTTTATTTTCATGCAACTATGATCTTTATTTTCCCATGGAATTATGATATATATACAAAATGGGGTACCTGGAAATTTCTGAGTAGTGACCTGGAAAAGCCAGGGAATTTGATCTTGGCAAATGAGTGGGAACCCTGATTTTAGATTAGACGTATTGATGAACCATAATTTTGTTCGTGGTGGTTAAAATCGACTGTATTCATAGCTTCCATTTTATTTTGTTTGTCCATAGTACGTTGAAATTTCTTTAGCTTCATATCAGATATACCTGGACATTCTTTTTTCATATGCAGTGTATTTTTCTCCCTTGCATCTGACCCTCATACACTATCTTAAGAGAGAGAAGCATTTGGCTACGGGAGTCTGCAAAAAAAAGGCTTTCAATTTAACAAGAATTTTTACATATTTCTAAGAATATTATGGTTTCTTTGTAAAAATGACTCAGTAGTCCCTTCAGCATATTGCGTGGCATTGTGAAGGTACTTAGGTGAAGACCTTGCGTGCTGTTTTCTCTTTGGAAATTAGGATTATTATAATGGAAATTTCCAAGGAAGTTCTTACGTGGGGTTATTAAAACAATCTTTATTTCTATATTAGAATAAAAAAGGCTTACCGTAGAGAAGCACCGCTGCTTCTTAACTATTAGTATTTATCAGTGTTCGAAGTGGGAGAGAAACAGAGACGATATGTTTTCCTAATACTTGCCTCGATAATCAAAAAGTGTATAACAACACGCAGACCGTGTGTTTCAGTGATGGTATGCTTTTAGCTCTCAAAAACCAGAGCTGGTATGCCATACCGGTGCATACCGCCTCACTTCGACCACTGAGTATTAGTAGTGGTATTTTATACTCACGTCTCCTATCTCCATGACTCTTTCAGTTAAACAGCGTAGTGGTAATGTTTCGCTTCAGACACAATACGCATTTTCAATAAAACGAACACAAATTAAATAAAAGAAACACTAAGGTATTGCATATTTTGCGTTTTCATCTATGCGTCGCAGCTTCGGTGTGTAAATTAAGTTAATCGATTCAATATTAAAAATTCTGTTAATTAATTGATTGACAGTACTTGAATCACGCTCATTTTTTTGATCAATTTGCTAGTGTGTCAGTATTTTCACAAAATGGGTTTATCGTGCTGTCTTGCTGACGTTTAGAGATTTAGGAATTGGGTCGTTTTCAGTGTGCGAATTAGGGGGGGGGGGGGGGTGATGCCCAGGATTTCCCCCCCTGGTAAATAAGTTTCCCTCCCTGACAAATTTATTTTTCGTCCCTGCCAGGGATAAATTTATCCCCCCTAGAAGATGTTTCGATCAAGATTAGATAGAAAATCGGAACAATTTTATTTGGCAGAAGTTGAAACTATTTTAATACAAGGGTATATGAACTTTTGCTGGCAGTTAAGAAGCCTATTTGGAAGTCACTTCTTTTGTGATGTTTATGAAATAGCTTAATGTGAAAGATTTAGTATGATTGATTTGATTTGGTAACCTCCTATTGGAAAATGGGACTCTCTTTCCGCTGCTCTAGTGGTTACCGTCGCTGACTGCTGACCGTGGGGTTCCGGGTTCGATTCCCGGCTCTGCCAAGAGATTTTTTCCAAAGCGAGAGGGTCTAGAAGGTGCCCAATGCCCACCCAGTATGGTGATGCAATTGGGGAGCTGCTGTGAATAAAAGACAGTGGTGATCACAGTTGAGAGCTTTGGCTCAACTCTACCAACATGTCTGGTCAGCGTGCGAGCAGTAGACCAATTCGTCCCTTCGAGAGAGGCCTCATCCAGTAGTGGATTGAATATGGCTGTGAGTTTTATATATATATATATATATAAAACCTTTTGAAATCCGTGCGTTATGTTTTATCCCCTCCTGGCTAAAAAGTTTAATTCGCACACTGGTCGTTTTTATCTCATGTGGTAAACCAGTTGGCAGGTTGGGATAGACAGACGATCGCTGTTGAAAAGAGTGTTGTCAGAGTGAGCGAAGTGCTCATCCGCGACTGGTCCCGTTACTTTTTTCTTCATGTGAGTTTCTTATGAATGCTGCAATTCAATTTTGTGCCCTTGTTTTGTCGTGTAAATAAACTGTGAAAATATTTATTGTGTCTCTCTGTGTACTTTGTTTTCTATATTTTATTTTATTGTAAATGTATATTTTAAACATTTGTCAGTTGTATATTCTTTGCTTGGATTGAAACGTTGCGAGCAGCATCTGTGAAATGGCTATATGCGCCACCGTGTCTAGAAGGGGATACAGATGACAAAATGTAACGTTACAGGCAAAATGGTATTGAAGAATTAAACTAATAATGAAAACAGTAGAAAAGCAGAGGTGTGCGCGACGCTCACACGCGACCGATGACGTGACCCCAGTGAGCACGACCGAAGACGGGTTAAGGTGACGTAGATAAATTTACGATATTGTAATTGTCCTAACGAATGCTAATAACTTTACTACTGTTTGTGTGAAATAAAAAACAGAAAATTTATTCCTATTTGTTTAATGCAGGGATATGAAGAAAGGCGACGGCTGCAATGCTTGTACTCATCCGAGCTGCCCTCATGGACTAAACAGCAACGGTATTTCGTCGTGTGTAGAGTGTGATAATGGAGTTCTAGTTTTAGATCCAGCATCTGGACCCAAATGGAAGCTATGTTGTAATAGGTAAGAGACGTCAAGAATAATATAAAGGAGTTAGTTTCATATAACATACGAGTTTCCCATGTGAAATTTCGTCTCTGTACACACGAGTTTCGTTAAAATATTTTTGATAAGCGTATACGTTGACTTGTCTATATCCCCATGCACCTACTTTCTCAGGAAGTGATTTCCTTGAAGAAATTTTTGTATTTTTCGTTGAAGACATTTCTCTGTTTTTGGCCACAGGATCTCAAAGCTAGGTTAATATAAATTGTATTGTCAATTGTTGACGACTGACAGTTTGTTTCAAAGGACGAAACACATGTAAATCTGAGAGTAAATTCCAGGCATTCTTTACAAACCCTTAAAGTGTGTGGTGTCATGAGCAGTTTTGATGATAACTAGAAGTGATGAGAATGGAACAGGTCACATATCTAGGTCTCTTGTGTATGTGGGGCGCCTGTTGGGAGTGGCAGTGGGGAAGGATGTTTCTAAGACTTGAGGCTAAAAAAAACTAGTCTCGGCGTGTTCTAATCTAATATGTGAGTTAGATTGGAGAATGTAAAAGTGGGAAGGAAGATATGTTGGTCTTGATTAGTTTGAGATGGAACTGGATGATGAGAGCCAGTGGATTCGGATTGGTGCTGGAAGAATGTGAGGAGGTTGAATCTAAGGAATCTGTAGAGGGGAAAAAAAACTAAATTATTTTGTCCGTCATGAACATAAACACACCCGATGCTGTAAAAATAATGAAATCGCGACGAGTAAGGTAGGGAGACCATGTAGGTCGGATGGGAGAGAAAGGGAAGATTATATTCCATCGTGGTTGGTAAGCCGGAGGGAAAGAGGCTGTTAGGAAGACCGAGGCGACGTTGGGAGGATAATATTAGAAGGGATCTTCAAGTTGTAGGTGTTTGTGATGAAAACTGACTTGATCTTGCTCAGGGTAGAATCCTCTGGAGAACGTTTGTGACTGTGGCGATGAACTTGCGAATTCCGTAAGCCATAGAGTAAGTCAGTCATGAACATAATCTGGCTGACCCAACGTCTACAGTGATTGCGGGCTGAATATGTCAATCAACACAGCCGATAGCAACTTCACTTTCTATCCCAAAGGAATTCATCAAACTTCAAACCTCGTATAAATTTTAGGCTTCACAATCTGCCGGGCATTCTATGTAGAGAAGCACTAAACCTCCACATTAATAATTACCGTCACAAACAGGCTCGATTCCCCACTTTCTGAGCAAACACAACTACATAACACTGACTTTGGTTTGAGTTTCCTTGTCGCTGTGATCCATGCCGAATCCCCCTACGTTCGTCTCGGGGAAGGAGCCTACATTAACGGATTGAGAACAAAACTGAAACCCGATGTAAGACTGCAGTAACTGCATCCAATATCCGCATTTCCTCTTTACCACGGTTTCTTCAAAGCCTTTACTCTCTTGATTTCTTTGTATCATCACCCCATTTCTTTTGCATACAATTATTTCCCGCTTGTTCTGATTGCATTTTCTATACGAACTCCCACATTTTGTGATTGACTCTGTACCCAGCTCAATTTTGATGTCGTTTTCTGTACTGACGCCCAGTTTTTCTGATTGTACCCAGCTCATTTTTCGACACTAATAACCCTGACCAGTGCGATTTGCGAACAGCTAAGTGCTTACCCAGAGCACGTTTGTCTATTGCCTTTGATGTGGACGTCCGCCATCTTGATTTCTGTCTTTACCAGTTATCTGCACTTATTGATACCTTTCTTCTGTACCTGCTGAGAATAAGGAACCTCCTCCAAATATCTAGTGACTTTTTATTCTGTTAACGTTTTTTTTTTCAGGAAGGAACGTAAGTGCAATTCCTTCCTTCCTCTCTTTCATTCATTCTTTCTTTTTTCCTCTCTTTCATTCTTTCTTCCTCTCTTTCATTCATT
>JAGDQP010011405.1:38306-53068 GCA_022664845.1 Lepisma saccharinum
TTTCTTTTTTCCTCTCTTTCATTCTTTCTTCCTCTCTTTCATTCATTATTTCTTTCTTCCTCTCTTTCATTCTTTCTTTCATTCATTTTTCCTCCCTCTTTCTTTCTTCCTTCCTCTCTTTCATTCTTTCTTCCTTCCTTTCTCTCTTTCATTCTTTCTTTCTTCCTCTCATTCTTTCTTCCTTCCTCTCTTTCATTCTTCTTTCCTTCCTCTATTTCATTCTTTCTTTCTTTTTTTCCTTCCTCTTTCATTCTTTTTTCTTCCTCTATTTCATTCTTTCTTCTTTCCTTCCTCTCTTTCATCCTTTTTTCTTCATCTCTTTCATTCATTCTTCCTTCCTCTTTCTTTCATTCATTCATTTTGTACATAGGATGATTCCAAATATAGGTAAAAAGAACTCTCAAATCTACGAAGATCTTATATAGATGAAAAGGAAAAAATAGTGCTTGTAGTCCTTCAGGGGCCGCGGTGACAGTTGGTAAAGCGCTCACCTCTGGTGCTAGGGGTCGTCGGATCGATCCCTGCCAATGCCATGTGGGTTTTATAGTGGACAAACCGTGTACGTGGGTTTTCTCGGGGTGCTTCCGTTTCCTCCCACTTTCTTCATTCCATCATCACCCATACGACCTGAGCCATAGTTATCTAAAGGACTTGAAATAAATTCAAACGAAACATTCCTTCATGAGATCTTCCGTTTTCATTACTTCCCTTCACACTTTATATTCTGGTATTCTTGTTAGCTCCTCCGAATAGAGTGGAATAGAGAAGACCATGCTATTGGTTGAACCGTGCAGTAGCCGTGGGAAGACGTTTGAAAAATTAGAAAATGAAATTAAACTTCTCTATGTCAGTAGTAAGGCTCAGTAGTTTGCGACCGACTCACAAAGCCAGTTGTTTCGATAGGATTTATTGGGTCTGGGAAAAAGTTCGTGGCGTTTTTAAGTAAATTTCAACTGGTTTTCTTATAGGGTGCAAATGAATTTATTTAAACCAAATATGCTCCATTATTATCGACAATGTTTCGCCATTTTGCGGGTAGAGCCATGATGCCATCTGTGAAGAACTTCTGTGGTTTCTGGTTGAAAAACTGAATCGAGTTATTTTCACTGGCTTCTTGTGAAACCAGCTTAATTCCATTGAGAGAGTTCTGCAGAGATCGGAATAAGTGACAGTCCGAGGGTGCTATGTCTAGACTACACGGTGGATGCATCAAAATCCCAACCAAGCTCGCGCGATTTTTGACGGGTCATCAACGAAGTATGTGGTCGAGCGTTGTCATGATAGTAAATAACACCTTTCCTATTATTCAATTCGGGACGTTTTCTTTCAATTGCCTGGCGTTATCTCTCTAGTTGTTCACAGTAGTGTTGAGAATCAATCGTCTGACCAGCTGGAAGTAGCTCATGGTGGACGATTCCCTTCCAGTCCCACCACACACACACACACAGCATCACCTTGTTCGGCGTCAACCCGGGCTTCGCGAACGTTTGTGACGGCTCACCATCCCTTCTCAACGATCTTTTACGCTTCCGATTGTCGTACGTGATCCATTTTTCATCACTGGTTATGACACGTTTCAAAAATGACTCGTTCTCAAAGCGTTTCAGCAGCGCATCGCAGATGTTCATTCGGTCAATCATGTTTTTCTCGCTCAACTCATGCGGAACCCATACATCGAGCTTCTTTTTGTAGCCAGCTTTGTGTAAATGGTTCAACACAGTTTTGTGGTCAATGCCTAGCTCCATACCAATATCGACACTGCTGATATGCTTATCTTTCTGGACCTTTCCAAGAATTTCATCAGCTTTTTCAGTGATTGGACGACCAGAGCGTGGCTCATCTTTCACATCAAAATTACCAGAACGAAAGCGAGCGAACCATTTGCGCGCAGTAGATTTTGATAAAGTGCCTTCTCCGTACACAGCGCAATTTGTTTTTCACACGCCTGCGCAGCGTTCTTCCCTTTGTCGTAATAATATTGCAAAATATAGCGCAATTTGACATTACTGTTCTCCATTTTCACACGCAAACAATTTTCCAACCACTTCTCCAATTTCGCTGTTTATACACTCACAGTAATGCTCGAAGTGTCATCTTTCCAACGAGTGTTTAGTGGTGGCGCTGCGATCTGTGTTTCCTGAGGTATTTACAATTGACGCCATCTATCGGGGAAACACCACGAACTTTTTCCCAGACCCTATATATGGTAATAACGACACGCCAGCAAACGTATACAGAGTGTCTACTAATTTGGAATTAAATTTTGAGCCGAAAAACAAAAAAAATGGAATTTATTTGAAGTTGTTATTTTAAAGTTAAATTTTCATGTTATTAATGTCCACTATGTAAACATCTAGAAGAAAGAACCTTTATTGAATTGCTAAATTTAAAGTCACAGAATAAAACGCTTAAAGTAAATAAGTATATAATGTTTCTAAGAATTTAATGTGATTTTATTGGTTGTGTTTAGGCAACTTTGTCTCTGATTGGGCTTTGTCTTATTCAAGTAATTAATAAAGTAATTGATTTTTTTTTATTTTTTGCAAGAAGAGAAATCCTGTGAATTAACGACCTGGAAAATCTGGAATTTGAAAATTGACATTTAGTAGACGCCCAGCTGTAGTAGTAGAGAAAATGGCTGTTCAGATGTAGCTTCTCTAAGAGTAACATGTACTAGACGGTAGAGTACGTGACTTTCACATATGTATGTGCATGTATGGGTATAATGTTCAAATGATAAATGCGTGGAAATTGAGGTGTTAACATTTATCTGCTTTCAACAGGTGTGATGTGATCATACATTTGTTTGAAGATGCCCAGAAGGTATCTGTTGATGAGAATGTATGTGAATGCGGTTCTCAGCTTGTGTATGTAGAGTATAAACAGGTAAGTAATTTTATTAAGAATTATAGAAGCAAGTATGAAAATTATTGGTTGTTACAGTTATACGGGGGACTCCACAGTCTAGTGGTTAGAGCGTTGGACTCATATCCGCGTGGTCCCGGGTTTAATTCCCGGATGGAGCACCCAACTTTTCGGCATCCACCCAGCGTCGTGAGGCAAACTGGGGAGTCACGTATATAAAGACGTGACGACCACTTGGTATATAAAACCCCTGATATGCCTGTTTGTGGTCAAGGTGACGCGCAGTGCTGACTCCACGGCCGTAACTCAGGTGGACGCAGTTCCACCAACCACGGACAAATGGCATTGGGGAAGGCTCAGCAGGACCTTTCGGTCTGTAACGCCAGTGGTTTTTATAATATTACACTCATACGGGATTAAGGACAGGGCTGCAATTGAAAAGGCCATTCCATGTGAAATCATGGAATTTCAGAGTACATAGTTGTGCAACCATTTTATTATTATTATTTTTACACTTTATGTTATTGAGCATACAAAATAGTCTTATTTTAATTAATTAATTAATACCCATTCCGCCAATTTGAATTTAGAACTGTTTACGTACGCAGGAAAGAGCAAAAATTGTGTACAAGGATTCACAAAAATTGCCGTTATTTTTAAAAAAAATACTTGAAGCGTTTTTTTTTTTGGGGGGGGGGGGTTCTGAAAGTAAACGCTTCTAGCATTGAGAATAAGATACAATTTATTTAAATTCAGCTAACGTTGTATGTAAAATCGCCATTTTTAGCTATGTGTAACTTAGAAAGCTGTGAAAACCACAAACAGATTTTTTCTCCAGGTAACCATAGGAAGGATGAAGAAAGCCATGATGCGCTGAAGACTAACCGAATGCTTATTGGTACTTACTGGCGTTGATAAGTAAGTCTTCAAATGCTTATTAGTTTTCTTCTCTCTTCTAACGTTTCGGGAGCTTCTACTGCTCCCATGATCACAGAAAAGCGCCTAGATATTTGTTGAAACAAGTATGAAGGAAATGAAGAAGAAAGATTGAGGAAACAAGGCAAAGAAAAAAATATTTCACCGATAACATTGTAACATTCAGGCGTATACGAAGCCATATGAAATTGTGACAAAACGTACATTGGAATGACGAAAAGACCCCTGTCTGTACGTATAAGTGAACATACCAAAGACGCACGTTCCGAAAACCCAGTTTCTGGCCTTCCCAAACATTTACGGAATAAGAACCACAGTATAAAATTCGCATATGTCCTATACAAGGCTAAAAATCACATAGACCGTTCTGCAAAAGAGGCTGGCTTTATTATTTCCAAAAAACCTGTTCTCAACATAGACCGTGGATGTCTACATAAAGCGTGGTCACCTTTTTTTTTTTTTTAGAAAACATCAGCCCAGATCCCATCCCTAAATAGTCCCCCTGCGCCACCCATTGCCATATACTCATAAAACTTCTAACACTACCAGTTTCCTTCACATGTGTTCACATTGATTCACACGTTATAGTAATTTAACCAGCAGACTCAGTGTTCCACTTTTGGCTATTTCGTCATGTCAGTTTAACCCCTCCACTGTTCAACTTTTATACCAGGAAGTCCAAGACTAGTTAAGCACACGGCTCTTTTTCTTTCCCTTGTTTGCTCAATCTTTCTTCTTCATTTTCTTTATACTTCTTTCAACAAATACTTAGTCGTTTTTTTCTGTGATCATGGGAGCAGCATAAGCTCCCGAAACGTTAGAAGAGAGAAGAAGACTACTTATCAACGCCGGTAAGTAGCAATAAGCATAGGAAGGATACTTTTATTCTGTCTGACTACGAATTGGGTGGCCCGGATTCAAATCCCGGCTAGGACGCTGGAGACTTTTCTTCAGTGCCACCATGCTTTGCTCTCTAAGGTGCATTCAGCCTCCCATCAAGTTGAGACTCCCAGACTATCCTTGGTATTCCTGGGTACCTTGGGTGGTAAAGGCGGTCGAGTGTGGGACTGACCACTCCACCTCACTTCGTGGTGTTGGTCGAGAATATGTAGAGCGCTACCTCTACATCCCCCATGCGCCTAGCATGGCGGGCGACCTTTTTTTTTTTAACCAGGAAACGTTATGGTCCTTACCTTATTTACCATGTTTATGGCATAACGTCTACCCAGGAAGATATTGACAGCACCCAAATTTTTATTAGTATTACGTATAGTGTGGTTGGTTGGTTTGCCAATGTATACATGTTTCGATTTGAAACGTTTGAGTGAATGATAACTATTGGTGATTAGTGCCTCCTATTGGAGGGTGTGATCATGGCCGCCATCTTGAATCTTGTTTATTTAATTTAAAATGTTCAATGAGCAAGTGCTCATGTAGTATATGAATTTGAACAGGAGTTTTATGAGACATATAGCAGTGATTGTACTTTATTCTTTAAGGAAATCCAAGGAATACGTGCTGTAAACTTGATATAAATTGACTTCACTTAATATTTTGTATAAGAACAACATTATCACAATGTAAACTCGTCAGTGTATTTCCCGTAAAATTTCATTTCAGATTAATTTTAATGGTAAGTATTTTAATGGCGTCTAAGGCCCGCCTCAGCGACAAATTGGTTTATAGTAAGTACATCAGACCAACTAAACAGAACTGTCTTGGAATCATACAACACATTCAGTGATAATGCATGCGTGGCGATAAGAAAGGAAGCGCGTATATATATATATGTTAAATTGCAGCGTTACCTACTTGATATATAGTGTGTTTAAAGATATTAGGTGTGGTGGAGAAAACAGCAGTAAAGATAACTTCGTTAGAAAAGCCCTACCGACTATTCGTGTGTGCAATAACTAACTTTTCTTATTGCAAAAATAAATATACTGAAATATCGTATATACTTCATTCCTATCCATATACTTCCTTATTTGCATTCTGTCTGTTCTGACACTTCGTCTTCAATCACAACGACTCCTCATGAAGTTCTGACCCTTCTTTTATCTTTAGCTCCTGATAACTTACCCACAATATTTCTTCGCAATGCAGCTAGCTCTCTCTCTCTCTCGCAATCACTTACATGTCTGCTCAACCGTTGTTCCAGAGAAGGAACTTCCTCAACACTGGGAAAAAGTTAACATTACTCCTACTCATAAATCAGGATGTAAAAAATCGTCAGTGTCTTCATAAAGGCCAATTTCTTTACTATCACCTCTGTCAATAATAAGTGAGGAAATAATGAAAGATCGTATCTATAAATGTACCGCCCCGCACATAAATCCTTCACAGCATGGTTTCTTACCCGGTAGATCTTGCTTGACTAATCTGTCTGCTCTACTCACTGATGCCATTCAATGCATCTCCAATCATTCACAATTAGATGTCTTATAATTGGACCTATCTCAGGCTTTTGATTCCATCAGCCATCTTTATCTCATCTATAAATTATCTACTAGATTTAATATTCGTGGCAAATTACTTCAACTATTAGAGAACTCCCTTCATAGTAGGCAACAATGTGTAATAGTCTCTGGATCTTCTTCGAGCTTCATTCCCGTTCTCTCTGGAGTTCCTCAAGGGAATGTTCTAGGACCTGTATTGATTTTATTATATATTGATGACCTCTACGCTTTTTTCAGACTCCTCAAGTAAGATTCTCCTATTGGTCGACGACTGTAAACTTAACAGACATATCTCTACTCTCCACGATGCCTTAAGCCTTCAGGATGACATATCTCAATTTGATGCGTAGTGCGATACCTGGAATTTAAAGCTAAATCCTCAGAAATGTGCAGGTCGTTCTATTTCTCTGAAAAGAGAGACAATCCATCACTCATACACCGTTAAAAATATAAATGTAAATCTTCTTTCAGAGACCTTGGTGTTATTGACAGTAAGCTCGCTTTTTCTGAACACATTACTCATATTACTCGAAGTGCTATGAGGAAACTACGTTTTCTCTATCGCTTCACAGAGATTCGCAATCAGTCTGCGCTTAGCTTGTTTTACAAGTCCTATGTGTCGCCTACTATTGAATATTGCTCGCCTGTATAGTCCATGGCATGTCCCACGCATCTTAGTAAGCTAGAATCTATTATAAGTTTCTTTGTTGCTATAGTGAGAGCCAGAGTTCCCGAATTACGTGCGTTGTCTAATCCGGATTTATTAAAAATATTGAAGATAAAATCATCTCGAGCTCGTTTCAACATTGGTGGTCTTCTTTTCTTGCACAATATTCAGTGTGAGACTTTATTGTAACAAATCAACTTTCGTGTACCTATCCGACGAACACGAAATGTAGCCCTCTTTTATGTGAACAAACCCAGAATAAACTTGGTTCAACGGTCACTGATAAATAAGATAGCTACGAGATATAATTGTCTCCCATAGGCATTTGATATTTTTGCCTCTGAGAGCACTTTTAGGGCTCAAGTAAACAAATCGTATTTGTAAATATTGTTATCTTGACGTTGTTGTACATATTGTTTATATTTTTGTTGGTGGTGTTAATTTCTGTTAATGTTTCTATGTAAAATGGCCAACATGTGCTGTATTTCGAACTTACTCGCAAATAAAATAAATAAATATTTGTTGACTTGCAGAGATAAGCGCAATAACATGACGTAGTTTTGTTTAAAATATTGTGTTGGTGTTTAGCTAAAGAAAGGTGATATTTGAAAAAGAAAATCACTTTTCGTTGGTACAAATTTTCCAGAGCCAAAAATTCCACCGTGTTGTATAGTTCCTCGTTTTATCCCGGAGATGGATATTTTTGTAACCCAATGGGAATTATTCATCCTAACTGTAATTCTCGTTCATAGATGTTACACACAGGTGGGAGATTGTGCAAATTTCTGAAATATTCTCTAAAGAGATGCATCAAAACTTTTGTCCCCAGGTGTACCACTTGTGATATTTCCAGTTCTTTGCCCTTACAGACGCGTGATCGTAAATTGTTCCATACACCTGTTTCCCGACCGAAAGTCTCTGCGAGGGCCTATTTTGTGGTTACATAATTTCCAGTCTTGATGTAATGTTCCACAGTGAATATACTGTGCTCCACTATGTACGTCACTGTTGCTTAATACCATTCTATGCTTTTCCACCACCTCTAGAGAAGGATTTCCTCAGTGACACAAGGCAGATTTCGGGATGGTACCTATTAACTAAGCCCTGTCCAACTGCCTTCCAACATCCTCTCCCCCGGCCTGATCCTGAGGTGTCTAAAGGCCATAAATAAATCCAAAGTAAGGAAAATTCACTAGAAGGTGGTGTTACTTCCTGAACACTGTACTTGAAAGACAGAGTAATCCTTAATGTGGAACCACCATTCAATTTAATGTCTTCAATTTTTTTATTTCCGGAAATTTTTATGTAAATCTGTCTGGTCTCAGGATTTTATTTTTTACCTGAAACAATTTCAGATTAGAAATGACTGAAAATCATTTTTATTTCCAGGACAAGAGCAAACTTCCAAAAGAAGCCACAGAGATGGTGGGTTGTATGTTTTGTTCTCCAGAATTCACGGCGTTGGTCGAGAAGCACCGAGCGGTGTCTCGGCCCAACCGAATGGCTCCGGGAAGCCGTGCGCCGAGAGGACGAGGTCGAGGGAGAAGTAACCGGGGACGAAGCAAGCCTAAACCAAAAGATAAAATGGCCCAATTAGCTGCATATTTTGTGTGACAACAGATTCACATGTAAATGAAAAGGAACTTGTGTTTGGTTTTTTTTTTTTTTTTTAGTATTCGGTTTGTATTATTCGGTGTTGTGAATATCTGGAGATAAAGTGAACTTGTATAGGAATTGATTGTGTGTCTTATCTTATGTGAGAAATTATTTAAGAAAAGAAAAGGAGAGCCTAATTATATTGTTTTTTTTTTCGTAAGAAATAAAGATTGTTTTTTTACGTACCTCGAAAATTTAGATCTTTTCTTACAGTTTGTCTTCTTGTGACCTTTTTGTTAAAAGTACAGTAATTGTTTTATTTCCAATGTGTAACCACATCTCGACTAAACGTTGTATGCTTATTGAGAGACAGAAAAAGTGCTTGCTTCAAATCCAGGGGTTACTTCTACTGGACAATTCCTGAATTAGTTGAACCTATCTGATTAAAATGTAGAGCACTCCATACTGTGGGAATTTTATATGTAAATTGTTCAGTATGAATACATTAGATGGTAGTTTCTTTTTTACAAAATCGAACAGATATATGTCTCGTATTTTGGCGTGTGTAAACCACAACCTAATGATTTTGGAGTTTTTTTTTTTTTTTTTTTTTTTTTTTTTTGTTACATTGTAAAATCTCAATCTTCCACTGCCCTCATAATGGTATCGCGCCAAACGTTTCGGGAGGTGGAAGCAGTGTCTCTTTCAGGATAAATGTTCTGTGGGGCAGGTATTTTTAATCTTTAGAGGAGGTGAAAAGAGGAGAGGGCGTAAGCATCTAGTGGGAGCTACACAGTACACACCATGGTGGGTAGCAGCAGGTGGTCTCATAGCCTCTTCAGAAAAAAAATAATGAAAGAGGGAGAAGGGAAGGATATGGAAAGGAATGGGAGAAGTGTGTGTACTCTGTGGACACTAAATTTGTTTATACATTAATTTTCCCATTCTTGTACTACACTCTATTGTGTAAAAGAGAGTAGAGAAATGTTTACACCCCACCCCACCCCTTTGATACCCCTCTGAAAGAAACACTGGGTATGCATGTGGTGGCCAGTATAGATTAACTGTTGGTGTAAAACTTTGAAACTCGACATATCTAGCCTTTGCAGCGCTTCGAAAGTAGAATGTAAAGGAGTCCGTTTGTAACGGGACCTTCCTTTGGTCACTCGTTTTGTATATATACAGGGGTTGGACAAAAAAATCTAAAACGTTTGAAAAAGTGTGAAAATCATACCTAGTATGGTGTGGGGCCTCCTTTTGCGCCCAAAACAGCTTGGATCCGACGTGGAATGGACGTATACAGCTCCTGAATCGTGGTGTGTGGAATGTTGTACCATTCTTCCTACAAAACATGCTCCAGTTCCTTAAGGGATGATGGTGGAGGGTAATGAGACCGAACACGCCTTTCTAACACAGACCACAATGGCTCAATGATGTTCAGATCTGGTGATTGTGGGACCCAGGGGAGGTGTGATAGATCCTGGTCATGCTCCTCAAACCATGTTTGCACCGTTTTTGCAGCGTGACAGGGTGCCAAATCATCTTGGTAGATGCCATCACCATCCGGGAACAATATGTGGGCCATGGGTAGAACCTGGTCCCCCAAAATGGCCTCATACGCCTTAGCATTCATCATTCCATGCAGGGCTATGATGGGACCTGCAGAAAACCACGATATCACTGCCCATACTGTAACAGAACCACCCCAGAACATGCTTTACAGTTGGGCGCAGACAGTCTGGATCATAGGCCTGCGACGGTATTCTCCATACGTAAACACGACCGGTTGTTGGAAACAAGGTGTAGGTCGATTCATCGGAATACATTACGTGTTTCCACTGATCAAGCGTCCACTCCTTGTGGTCCTTGCACCACTGGATACGCCGCTTCGCATTTACTGCTGTGACCAGAGGTTTGGAGATCGCGGCCCTGCCATAAATTTTCATTTTATGAAGTTCCCGTCGCACTGTTTTTGATGAAACCGGGTTCTGTAGGCCGGAATTGAGTTCAGACGTAATTTTCATTGCAGTGGTCTGCTTTTTAGCTGCTACAATCCGTTTTAATGCCCTCCTATCCCTATCTGACAGGATTGTCTTTCGACCACTGTTGTGCTTTGCAGACGTTGTTTGCCCATGCATTGTGTATGCCCTCGTGACATTGGACATAGTGCCTGTCGATACCCCCACAATGGTCGCGACATTGGACATAGTGCCTGTCGATACCCCCACAATGGTCGCCACTGTTGTCACTGAAGCTCCAACCAGACGGGCACCAACGATCATGCCTCTTTGGAAGTCTGTCAGGTCGCCCATTTTACCGCACCACTTGCACACCACGACACTCACAGGTGAACTGGGTACTGCTGACGGAAGAGGAAGGTCCACATGATACATTGAAAACAAAACACGATCGGCAACCGCAACACGTGGTGTACAGTGGCGGGCCACACTTACGTGTCCTGTATGACGTGTTTTTAGATTTTTTGTCCAACCCCTGTATATCTTTAAATGATTTACCCTTTGTAAATTGTAACTAGCTATGTCGTCGCTGTGCGGTAGATTCATATAAAGACTCTGGAACAGGGTCAGTGTTCTGGTTCCTGGAAATAAAGAAGACAATAGCTAAAGCTAAGGCGTCCCCCAAAGCTACTCCACGTAGTGGGACGTACACCTGAATGTAGCAGAAAACCCGAACAACGATCCTATCCGTGCTTTTCAGCAACTTTCAAGGACCAAAGCCAAGCTCTCCACTACGTCTGACTATTAAAGGTAAACGCAAGGCGACAATGAAAAAATATATTTATTTAAACAGAGGATTGAAACATAATATCAACTTCTACACCTCTAGATGCTGTTCCCGACATAAGCTATATGCATTCCTTATCTGATTATGCATCTAATGTACATATTAGTTTGCAAGATAATAACTTATTTATAAAATTAGTTTCCTTTCTGAAACAAATAACCTTTTAGCAAAATAAAATCATATGCATTTGATAATATAAGAAAAGCAACAATTTTTCCCTATACAAAAAAGATGCTCACTTCAGTCTTTCGCTAGCAAAAGTAATGACATCTAGCGTCCTCCTCATGAAACTTCAATATATATACAAAAATAATATAAACATTAATCAATGGCTTTTAAAACCTTTTCCAGCCATTGAACTCGTATTTAAAACATTTGTTAAACAAACAATAATAAATAAACTACTTCTTTTTCCTTCATTTAACTTTCTTAAATCATCCTTGAACTGAACTAATAACTCTGTTACTTCCTGAAGGATAGGGTCACATCACGTTCTGCTGGAAGGACCTTCTGCAGAGAGCTTTATGCACAGCCCACCGCCCTCAGTCACACGAACATTATTATTATTTTCGTTAAGAGCGGATATCATAGGTGAGTTTTTGTCGTGCCAACAATGCGCGAAGTTCTCAAAGTTCAGAATAACATTCCGTCGTTCTGGAACACGGTGCAAAATCCTGGGGGAGAGGGGCCCCCCGGAATCCCCCATCACAACCAACAGCAATCTACCTATTAATTTTCAATCTCACTAAGATTTTCCAGGGAGTTAAGATGATATAAAAATATATATTTTAAAGTCGTATTAAACACATGGAAGAACGATCTGAACTAAAATTGTCAAAAGGCCATAAATAAATATTTATCATTAAGCTAACTATGATGTCGTTTTAAAACTTTTCTCTAATTCATTTCCTGAGTTCGACTATTTTTCTTCGAGACCCCTCTACATGGTGGTATATTATATTTTAGCTTCTCCATCCCCCTCCCCCCTCCTCTCTCTCGGCCTGTTTGAGAGAGAGGGATAAAGTTTTAGGGAATTGTACCAAAGAGGAAGAAAACTCGCTAGTTAGAAAAATAGAGCTTTACTTAAATAATGAAGGGAATGTAAAAACCTAATGTTAGGATAATGGATTCTGGGCCTTAAGTATAACAACAAGATGCGTGAACACTCATTCCAATTACAACCAGTTGATACCAACAGCCAAGCCAAACACTGAAGACACTGCAGCCAGAGTCTCGAAGATGGTCTGAGCCTTGACTAACTATAGCTCAGACATCTCAAAGTAAAGTTTCAAGACGAACTTTGTAACTTAGATCGGGAAGATGTTTTTGGTAACGAAACCAACCACACAATGTGTTGTCCAACAGTTCATGTCCTCCGTACTTCGACACGCTTCGATGTCACCACTTCCTAGTGGCACTTTCCAGAAACACCCAAAAGTCGCTGAATTGGCCAGAAAAGTCATACACTGGTAAATAGGAAGCATTTCCACACACTGGCAAAACAGCCGACTAGGAATCCCAAGTATTTGGAATATTGAGTACCTTGGACATATCTGAGTGACGAAGTAAGGAGGTGAAGGCAAGGAAAGAGTAAAGAACGTCCAGATTGGCTGTGAATGAGCGAATTCGAAGTAAAATACAAGCATTACCTTATCAGACCCAAAATCCATATTGTCATTAATATATAAGATGGTAAAAAAGATAGACAAAAAAGGATACTTACATTGGAGAATACTGACAAGTGAGACAGGCGTACAAGAACTGTACAAACACAATAGAAAAGTGGCAACGTTTCACAAAAGCGTTTTCACATGGAAGGAGAGAAAATGGATAGAGCGGAATGGTACGGGAGTAAGGCTAAGGAGACGCCATGTTGCCAACTACTGCTGGGTAACAGTGTGGACATGTTATGGAGGCGGGAAAATGACTAGATGAATGGGAGAAAACACTAAATGGAGAAGGAAATGCGAAGGTTGCTAGCGGTAGGTAAGGGTGTACGCAAAAGGAATAAAGGGTAAAGAATCAGAGGGAAGGGAATATAATAATAAAGAAGAAGGGAGAAAAGGGGAGTTGCACTTTTATTCTATTCTTCTGTATTGTTTCTTTACTCTTCCCGTCATTATTATTATTATTCTCCCCTGTAATTCTTTACCCTTTATTCCTTTTGCGTATACCCTTACCTACTCTTAGCAACCTTCGCATTTCCTTCTCCATTCGGTGTTTTCTCCAACCCATCTAATCATTTTTCCGCCTCCATAACCAGGCCATACCGTTACCCAGCAGTTATTGGCAACATGGTGTCTCCTTAGCCCTACTCCCGTACCATTCCGCTCTATTCATTTTCTCTCCTATCATGTGAAAACGCTTTTGCGAAACGTTGCCGCTTTTCTATTGTGTTTGTGAAGTTCCTGTACACACACACACACATATATATATATATATATATTAAGGTGGTCCTTAAAAAATAATTTATGAAATGTTAAACTCTTACCTCTTCATTTTATTCTCTGTGATGAAAACTGTCTACACGCAAAATTTGAGTAAGATTGGAAAAGTTTAAACCGTGCCGCATCGACCTTGAAATTTATCATTATTGTCCAATATTACGCATAGGTGAAATAAGACGAAAATGCGCTACTTACTGTAAAATGGAAAATATTGTTATTGTGGTATTTATTTGACGTTATAAAAAAAAATCAATAATGTGTAATGTGTATTCACTATTCAAGCATTCAGTATTCACTACAGTCTATTCACTGTAATGACTGTATAGTTCAGTGTTCAATGTTCATTCTCTATCAAGCAACTCCAGTCGAGGCTTCTTCGCGTCCGGAAACTTGCGCCGGTGTTCTTCCACAACTTGCAGCACGTACTGTTTTTGCTCTTCACCCTTTGTAAGTATGGAGTTGAACTCTTGCATCAACGCAACTCCTCGTTCCGCGAAGTCGTTGACAACTTTTAACTTTCGTACGACCTCCCTACAAGCATTATAGTCAGGTCTGCCTTCCCATTCTTCCGGGTCGAATGCAAGAAAATCGCTTGGAATCCCCAAAATTTCGAAAAAGCGACGAGGTGGTTTTGTAAGAAAGTTAGCGACCGTCTTTTCGCCAAAGTTTTGTAATTCTTGTTCAACGTTGATCCTCTTCAACACATACCCTGAGCTCTCATTCTCAGATAATGCTAGAACCATCTGTCTCTACATCAAGACATCTATATTCGGATCAAAGAACGCGAGAGAGACCAGTACTTCACTTAAGTACCACATGTGACGGGAGAAGGCTATGACCGCTGCTTTGGAAATGTGCTTGTCCTCATATGAAATAAGTTGCTTCAAAAACGAGAGATCATTGGAAGGAGCAGCTGCAGCAAGAGGGGCCTGGAACCATGCGCGAATGTACACTCTGACGGAAAACAAAGCGAATCTCTGCATAGCC
>JAGDQP010011406.1:1264-49053 GCA_022664845.1 Lepisma saccharinum
TGAAAGCTAAGTTCATTTCAGGGTTTTGAAAGCTAAGTTCATTTCAGAGAATAAATACCTTTCTAGAGAGCCACTGTTTCCGAGGTTGTACACCATTCTCTTCGCACTATATACAATATAATCACTACCAAGATATTTTTTCTGACGTTTAGTGCCTGTCATACATTGGGAGAGAGTTTGTGCTTTCTAATCAAATCAACATATTCGTAAGAAATGTTATACGTACATGGGCGCTTTCCATGGTTGCTTGGACTTATTGCAATCGGAGTCTTAATTCCAGTGTTTTGTTGTTCATTATGTCTTATGTCTGACTTCCGCTGTTTTTCCATCAACATAACTGGGACCAATATTCACATACGACCTCATTCCAGTAAACACACATATCACAACCGACCTTTCAACAGGTGGTAATTTCGCACCCATGCATATCTGTGCTTTTAACACTAGGCCATGTCTCTGGAAATTGCACCAATCGAACCCTGCCAATATCCTTAACAAAGCAAAATTAAATATAGGCTTCGAAATCATCATTGGAAATGGACATCTATCACACGTTCTTAGTTGTTATTTACCTGACTTCACAAACATATGAACATTAATTCATAGACAAGCATTAACATTTCCGTAGATTACAACGTCATAATTGTAATCTGCAAACTTCATTCAATAAAATTTTATCTGCCTCAAAACTATCTTGAATTGACTTATTAAAAAATGCTCTTAGTGTGTACATTATCCTAACAGTAGATATAAATGAACATAATATCTAGATTTAAGCACAATAGGGATTTGTCATATGCTTATTTTCATAAAGAAATATTTGCCATCCTAACAGATTACTTACTGGTTTCAGTATTTTCTCATTTCTCAACTTTTGTACGAGATTTGTCTTTCTCCTCCGGTCATGTATCGATGACTTCCCTAATCTTAATTGACCACTGTGAAGTACTAATGGTACTGTGAACTGTTTCCTTGTGTATAACACAATATTTCATTTGTAATATTTTTCCTTTGACCTTTTTTCGGATCTTAAAGAATTATAATATTTTGGCACACTAGACAAATCATTACTTACCCCAAGCCTTGTGGTCCATTATTTAATGTCGCAGACTTCGGATCGGCACTAAGGAAGCACGCATGTTCAAATCGCACTGTAGACCATTCTGAGTCCAAACTTTTATCAGTGTTTTTCTTAGTTTCACTAGGTGAATCTCAGGGTAGTATCTGGCCCCTACCTTCATCATCCCTTTCCCTGGAAGCGTGGAATATCGTTCATACAAAAAAAATCGTTGAAAATCAAGTATTGTTCATATCGAAATCATATTGGAAATCGAACCTGTGGAAATACCGTTTAGTGTCGATATATCGACATTTCCTTAATTGGTGTTTCGATACTGCAAAATATCATTCAGTCAATCAGTGTATAGGAAAACTGTACAACCCTAGTTCCCGATCCTCCTCAGACACACTAGACGAATGTCGCGATCATACTTTGAAACAAGTACATTGCACTAGCTTTCGTTTGATTGAATGACAAAATGAGAGGTAAGTACAAAGAAAACCAGTGATATTGAATCTGTTCCACGTAGGTTTCGCATATTATTTAGGGACAGGCTTATAAGATATTGTTGAACCTTTGAACAGCAGCATTTTAAGGTTAGTTTTTAGTATAAAATTTCTTCGTTAAAGATATCCACATAGCACGGTTTTACGAACTGAAAAAGATATCATCGGGTATTTTATATGGATCTGCGTATATACGTATGGGGAGGACGGTGAATGGCGAACACCTAAGCTTCTAACAAGATTGCACTAAAATCATTTAGCCAATTTTAGAAAATGAGATAGCTGAAATAAACTTCAGACTCTGGTCTAATATGTGGTTTTTAACATTTGGAAATTGTTTCAAACTAACCTCCAAAAATCTAGTTTTTTAAAAGGTCTACTGTTCGTGATTGCCTTACCCGGTCGGACAATGGCGAACAGCATTTCATCACTTTCAGTACACATTAAATTATATATTTTATAAATATTTGCCAATGGATATAGTAAAGATAAATTATATGATATGCAACACAACTTTATTTGATACTTGAGCACATCAAAATATCCCAGGGGGATTGTTCCCCCTACTTTTCAGTGATAGACCTAGGACTCTTACAATAATATAAGTATGGACGTTCCTTTTCCCAGCCACTCACCCACTACATTCAGCATGTGTACAGCTCGGATAATTGTCACCTTCATACTTATATCACAACACTCAGCTGCGCCCAGATTCACCGCACATACTATTGAAAGACGCGTTCGCCATTACCCATCTGGGACGATTACGGAATCAAAATAAACACTGCAATAATAAGGATTTTTCTATAAAGGTTTACAAATTAAGATTTAATTATACAATTTTATAGCGAAATTGTGCGTAAACAAATTTACACCGCTCATTTCCACAACTCGGCTCATAATGGCGGATCCATTTGTATAGAGATCAGGAATGAATCTTCCTGAACGTGACACTGTGACAGACAGCACCGGTACAGACTCTGTAACATAGTGCGGAAGCTTTTAAATGGGGTGTTCGTAATTTGTCACCTATCCCCTACAGTTTTGATTTCATAGCAAAACTCAGGTTTTGAAATAGTGGCGTCTTACGGCTACCTTCCAGAGAGGAGGTGCAATCTTACGCGAAGCCACCCTACTACCAAACCTCAGCAAAGAAATTAAATAGACTGTTATGTCAATCGCAGACAGGTCAGTTGCTTCTATCACTTCGACAAAGTGTATGTATTTTATTGTATGTATGTGTAAATACAAGCATATATACACATTTCCCGTCTAGTCTTATCACTCAAATGAAGGTATATACTCGTATTATAAGTTTTATTAGGAATGTGTTTTATATTTAGTTGTCTATTCGCCTGAATGGCTGATACTTTAACGACGCTACTGGTTTGAAAATTGTTTACATCTTGAACAAGCCACAATATGATGATGATTGATGTGTCAATGATATAGTAATTAAGAACTGAAGAAAGTTTTACTAAAGAACTCCCTCTCTACTATGTACTATAATTGTTACTCTTTCCAGAAACGAAAAAAAAAAAAAAGAAGATAAATAACAATCCCGGTGTATATCGTTTGTTTCCAGTCACGTTTCACTTCACCAGTTGTCTTATCTGCTTCATAATGGGAGGCCAATGTGATTTGGAAATGTACTTCACTTACGTAACGTATATGAAATATCTTATCTCTTCTTTTATCACTAAGGACTTCTCTTTGCCGCCGCTCGCCTCTCCTCCCGTCCTGCGCGTTTCATTTTAAAACCCTATTTAATCCATAGCAACGGGAAGTCATCATTGAAAGAAAGAAAGAGAGAGAGAGAAAGAAAAGAACAAAAAGAAATTAATATGCGTTGTATCATTGCATAGTCGAAGATAAAATGCAAGTTTCGTGGTCATTGATATCGCGGTCGCAAATAAATGAATCAAGTAACCGTCGTCTCGTCTATAAAAAGACGAATAGGAAACGTTTCTTGATGACAGCTTATTTATGAATACAGTTAGACAGTCTAATATATATACAGGGTGTAACAGAATTGAGGTATAAAAACAAGCAAAAATTCAAGCAAGTGGTACTATCTTTCAAGAAAGTAAATCCCATGCCGTGGTGAGAATATTGGAAACTATTCTCGGTATGAAAAATTAAGCACCTGCCAAACATATCGCATGTTTAGTGCTTAATTTTCAAGTTACTATGGCAGTAATGAAGAGAGAGATTATTGCAAAAGAATTCTCATACGATACAGACGTTTGAATGTGTGATAATAGGACGGGCAAAATAGAAAAAAAAAAGGAAATAGATAAGGCGTACGTGTATGAGCTTGTAATAATAGATCTATTCGAAAAGTAGAGCAAACAAGCAATGACTGTCTAGTGTAGGTGCTGGCATGCTGCGCTGAAGGTCGCGGCATCGAAACCGCGTGTCTTCTTGATCTTTTTTTCCAAACTCTATATTATTGAGAACTTTCAATAAATTCGTGTAGATAAAGATGCGCCAGCCGTCACTTGAACTGAAAGGTATCATGGTAATCGAGTTACGTCAGCATGAAGCTAAGAAATTTCTATCCAAAAATGCAAGATGGAGCCAGATCAAAACTTCAATTTTCAAGTATCTGATTGAAGTTAAATTTCATATCTGGGAATTCCAAAATATGCTAGAATCGTTTCGGAAGTTGAAATGATTGAATTACGATCAATATTTTGCCTTCAATTACATTATGAACGGTGTGGCCAGTTTTTTTTTTTTTTTTTTTTTTTTTATAAGAAGATTTTTCTCGGGGAATAGGGCAAATTATAAATAATTGCATATTGAGTCCCATGTGCTAAAAATATAAAATAATAATAATTTTACTTAGAATGTGTCGTGTTTTTTAGTTAACATCAAACTAACATGAACAGTATTTATAGAAAGTGCTATTATATTCGTATTTCAGAATATGCATGAGTAATACAAATGTTGAAACTAATTCTTACGGGGGACTGTTGAAAAACCCCGGGGGCAAAGCTCCCCCGAAAGAAAACATGCGTGGAATAAACAGTGGGTGTGGCTCTAATTTGTTCCATTTTTAAACATGCCCAATTTTAGCGAAATTTAATATATAGGAACTCCAAACATTCTGGAATCGATATTTAAGTAAAAAAAATAATTCCTGAAACTAAGACGGGAATTTTAATTTTTAATCTCATTTAACTTTCTTTAAATTTCGTATCTCAGGATTCCTATGGTCGCTGAGTATGATTATGAACTGAAAAATTAGGTATCGGAAATTCCTCACTGCGGAAACTTGAGAAAACAATTTTTAAAATATTTGATTTCATGATATTTCATATTTTAAAATTTCAAAGTTCGACTCTGAAATAAAATCTTGAATTACATTATCCAACATGGCTGTAGTCCAAAACGTCTTTATATGAAAAATCGTTAGGATTCTTATCTATTACCGATTTACAGTTTAGTCTATACTGTTGCAGCTTATGAGCATGAGTACTTATTGTACTTCCCCCCTGACACACACGAAATTCCTTTACCTTTCTTTTTCTTTAATGATCCCTCGTAAAGCTTTTATATTTAACATTGCTATGAAAATTAATTCCCTAATTCCTTTGCTCATTTACACATATTTAAGTATCTAATATAACGTAACAGCGACTAGAGCGTTGCCGCTTCGCTATGGCAACCGGAAGTGAGAGAACGACTGCAGCTAGCTGTTTCGGTTTTTATTTAACGGTCAAAACTGCATCGTTGTTGTCATAAGAACAACAGTATACTCTTTTAAGTCTAGACGGATAATAGTCTCTAAATAGCGCTAAGATTTGTTAAAGATTTTTAAAAAGTGAGTTCTGAAAACCAAGATGACCATAACCTGAAACGTTTTCATTTAAAAAAAAAAATGCAATGTGCACCAATGTAGCCCAAGACTTTTAAAATAAAACAAATATAAGAAATCAAGTAAACTTGCTTTTCAAAACATACGAAACTTACAGAAAATTATTCAGTTATCAGAGATCTAGACAATCTTAAATCGATTTATAAAATGTAAAGTGTTTCTGATATGGTGTAAAATTCTACATTCGTAATCCCAAATTCATGACTCACTTCGTATAAATGTCGTTAATAGCATGTTACAGGCGAATACGAAGTTTCTTTAGGGTCACGTCTTTTATTATAGCTGAATTCAGGTGTTATAAAATTATCATGTTTTTATATTATTTTGCAGTTTAGTGTTCCATTTGTAAGGTGAATGGTTGGGATTTCCCCCTCTCTGGAAATGTCATCCTTAGCTCTGCGTTCCGAAATATGCCCCTAGCCAAAGGCGTCAAATATGCTCTTCTAACGTGTTTGAAATATTCTTTCCCCTCTCTATAAATTGCATAAATCGATCACTGGACTGCAGTTTTAAAAAGGAAGTATACTTTAAAAATATTTCTCATACTTATTTTTCCACATTCACATACACACACTCCGACTGCTGATCGTGGGGTCCCGGGTTCGATTCCGGCTCTGCCAAGGGATTTTTTCCAAAGCAAGAGAGTCTGGAACGGTGCCCATCCAGCACCGTGATGCAGTTGGGGAGCTGCTGTGAATAAAAGACAATGGCGATCACCCTTGAGAGCTTCGGTGCTCCTCTTCCAACACGTCTGGTCAGCGTGTGAGCAGCAGACAAACTCTTTCCTACGGGAGAGACTTCATCCAGTAGTGAATTGAATATGGCTGTGAATTGTATATTGCAAGCTAGCAAGTTGCAAGCTAAAGCAAGAGGTAAAAACGGCGAACTTACAATAAAGATAATTGTGTGTGTTCTGCCCGAGGGCAGGTGCTGACCCGAAAGTCCCTGGGCAGGGTAAACCGATGGCGGTTGTCATTGTCTTCAATCGGATAGATAGGACGTCCCAAGGACGGGACCTACAGTTTAACGTAGACTCCGAACACTGATTCCGCCAGACTCCCCCTTGTTGTGAGAGTGTCACCTCCCAAATTCTCGACCAAAAATCAGTAGAAACCGTGCAAATCTCAACTTACTCTCTCCCAATTTTTACTTAACATGCCCACCCAAACTGAAAATGATGGCGGAATCCCTGACTCCAAACCACTTATATCAACTTGTGTGTTTAGTACGCAATGTTAAAAATACTCGACTGTCATGAATTCATTTATAACTGTCATTCAAGAATGTGACTTCTATATACATGGAACAGACACAAAGAGTTAATGAACAGTGCGTAAGGAGTTTGGTATCTTCGTTTACGTGTAATTTGTTTCCCATCGCTCAAGTTGTATAAAAGATTTCTTGCCGAAATTTAGCATCAGTTTCTCATTTTGTGGATTGTTATTAGGAAGCAAATATTACTGTTAGAAATTGATTTAGTTCTAACGCTTGCATTTTTTTTTTTTCATTTAAGTAATGTTCGTATTTGAGAAAGCTAACATTTGTATGTTAAGGCTTAATCAGAATCCTGGTCAAAATTCTCAGGCAAGCGCTGTATTTGTAATTCTCTTCTTATATATTACATGTAGCTTGAGCCAAAGTTGCCTGAAGGTCTTAAATAAAAAAATGAAGTCTATAATCCACGTTTTTAAGCAAAGCGGTTTAGGGGACCTAAAACTATAAACTTGTATTTTCTTTTAAACAATTTCTTTCTAAATCAAGAGTAAATATCTCAAAATTTCAGAAATAAATTATTCTACAAATATTTCCTGTTAATTTTTCATTACCTAATATATTTCCATCATGTTCGCATTGCCGAAATAAATATTTCTTACTACCTTGCTTTGGCGTCGTCTATCTACGCCCAATCCCACCTGAAATGTCCGCTTGCTGCTCCTAACAGGTAGTCCCGTAACTGATTCACGGGATTAATACCCAAGATTTGTTGAAAACTTGAGAAATATGTTGAACACGTGAGAGCTTCCTTTCATATATTGCCAATTCGCAGGCAAGCAAAATGCTGATTTTTACCTCTAGCAACAGGAAACGAAACGTGCCAGATGTGGCTGACCCACAGTTATAGGCAGTTCCCTCAAATCGTGGGAACTTGAGATAAGAGAGGTCAATGAGTAATTCTTTTAAATTCGTTTTCCCATCCTTCCTTGTTATTGATAATGAAAACACGTTTTCTATTTTGACAAGCGTCTCTGTTTTACCTTCCTCATATAACGTACTAAAGAATGAACCATTACTCGTTGCAATATAATTGTCAATTGCAAAGAAATTAGTTCGTTATCTTAAGAAGAAAAACTGCTAAAATATATGATTACATGATCTTTATAATCCCCAGTCCTCACGATTTGAAGAAATGAATTATAGTTCAGTTTAAGAAAGCGAAGAGTATATTCAACAAGATACAAAATATATATATTTGGAATGCTTATATTGTTCTTAAGATTTTGTATGATCAAATTGCATAATTTAATTTCTTGTATCTAACTTACTGAAATCCCCGTTTACTTAATATAAAGTAAATGTTGGTCTTGTCACATCATGCACTTGAGGCGTTCAATTCTAGTACAAAAGAGATCGGCCAACATATAGGGCCTATCTCTGCGAACTGTTGAGGGGCGCATGTGGCTCGCGAGACGCTGGTTTGGACAATTCTGAAATATGTAGTTATAAAATTTGTTATGTAATCATTTTGAACCCTAGACATGATATTTACTACAAAAATTATCCAGATCATGTACCCAATTTTTACAGACTTTTCTTTAGTTCACAATACTTCATCGTGTCCTCAGATCTTGCAGTGTCAATGATAGAACGTCCGACAGGACGCGAACCGTTCATTTTCAACAGTTTCTGTACGTACTACCCGTAGGACACAATGTCGTGGCAGGACACTTGGACGTTCTATCATTAACTCATTTCCCGACGTCATAGAATGATGAAATTTTGCACAGCGACGTAAGTCGGGTGACAATACAATATTCCATTGTTACTTTTATATATTTTAAAATCATATTTTAATATTTTTTTTAAAAAAATATGGACTTCTCATCATAAAATAAATACTATCCTGCAACGATCTTTCGTTTGACTAGTAGCAGAACACTTTAGGATTTGGGTCATAAAACATTAGCTTGAGAAAAAGTATCAGAACACCGAAATAACTAAAAAAATAAAAATAAATAAAGAACATTTTTTTAAAATAATTCGTACTAATAAAGGAAAAAATAATTGTTTATGCATGACTATAAAGAAAAGCAAGAGTCGCGCCAATTGAATTTATGAAGTGACTGTATAAGAGAGCACGCTCCTTGCTTTTTTTGCTCGTGTATAAACATTTTTTTTACTTTTTAGTACAAATTGTTTAAGAAGAGTTTTTTTAATAAGTTTATTATTATTATTATTATTATTATTATTATTATTGTGTACTTAAAAAAATATAACATTTGACAAAGTCACATATTTGCTAAGCAAATACCATGCATTTTTTTCTTGTAAATTCAGATAAACTCAATAATAAAACTACTTGGAGTATAAAAAAAAAGTTTTTACTGACTTCTCATTTTCTAGTGTGTTCCGTGTAGTCACAGCAACAATTTGAAATTGTTAAAATTTATACTTTCATTATTGATTTATCTCGAGAAGGAAACGTTTTAGATCCCTATGTTCATTAAACCGTTTTAGCTACTTTTTTCGTGTAGAATATCAATTTTGTTGGTCAGATTGTATTAAGTCAAAACTTTACCGATATGAAACATTTACAGGATTCGTTGCAGACGTTTACAAAACAAGTTACTTTTTGTTCATTTGAGTAGATACAATTGTCCTTGCCTCACCAGTATAAATGTCGAAAAGACTAGTCCTGTTATGTCATTTCCTGTAATCTTATAGAGACACCTAACGATTTAAACACCATCCAGTGGTTTTATCCTGTTGTCGATTTATCTCAATTAAAATCTAAATCTGGGAGAACAGAAAACTTGGACGGACTGTTCGATGAAGTGAATATCATTAGCTTTGGAATAATCGCAGGAATAATTTAATCCAGTTATACAACACCTTGATAACACACTGCCACAACACTTTGGAAAGAACCCTGAAGTGATCATTAGCGTGTCTCGAAATCTAATACTGCTCATTACAGAGGTATGGAAAACTTCTGGACGAAAATATCTACCTATACACTATACCACTTTCTGCGCAGCTGAAGTAAGTTAATTTTCTGTAACCGGTGTGTATTTTAAATGTTAAAAAATATGAACAAACCTGTTTTTACAACTTAGATTGTGTTAATGAGTGGTTGTGGTATCTCAAGGTATTATAGTGTATGTTTCAGTAGTGTTGGAAGGAATATTGAATTTTATTTAAGTCCTTTAGGTAACTTTGGCTTAGGCCGAATGGATGACCAATCGAGAATTGGTGGAATGTGGAAAGACATAGGAAGCGGATGAACTTTGAGAAACCCATACACGCGGTGTTAATTCACCAGAAAGCTCACATGGCACGAACCGGAGACCCCACTAACCAGAGATGAGAGACTGCCACAGAACCACTGCGGCCTCTGATAAGAAATATTAGCAGCCATAATTGTTTTTTAAAATTCTTAAGATCTTTCGAGATTCTGTATTAGAAACATGTTATACCATCGTTTTTGCAGCTCCCGTATGTAAATTATACTATATATGTATGTAATACCGTACATATTTTACACTTCCTCTATACACACAAACACACACACACACACATATATATATATATATATATATATATATATATATATATAATAAATCACAGCCATATTCAATCCACTAGTGGATGAGGCCTCTCCCCGAAGGGAGGAGTTGGTCTACTGCTCCCACGCTGACCAGACGGGTTGGGAGAGGAGAGCCGAAGCTCTCACTGTGATCGCTACCTCTTTATTCAGGTAGCTCCCCAATTGGCCTCACGACGCTGGGTGGACGCCGCACAGGCAGCACCATTTGGAGTACTGCAACGGTCACCCGTCCAAGCACTGACCAGACCCAGAGCTGCTTGACTTCGGTGATCTTACGGAAACCGGTAGACCAGCTCGGCTAAGGCGTTGCCATCTCCTGCGTAGCCTAGTCGGTAGCGCGCTCGACTTTAATGCGAGCGGCCCCGGGTTCGATTTCGGTGTTGACCCAGCATCGTGAGGACAATTGGGGAGCTGCTGTGAATAAAATACAGTGGCGATCACAGTGAGAGCTTCGGCTCTCCTCTCCCAACCCGTCTGGTCAACGTGGGAGCAGTAGACCAACTCCTCCCTTCGGGGAGAGGCCTCATCCACTAGTGGATTGAATATGGCTGTGATTTATTATATATATATATATATATATATAATTCTCTTAATTTTATGTTTTAAAAGTGTAAATAATGTGTACAAGATGTATTGGGAGCTTTTGAACGTTTCCTATGCACAATTACATTTAAAACAAGTCTTTTGTAGCCAATTTATTCAAAATATGCCATGGTAAACTCCACCTGACTCAACTTTTACATCTGAACTCCTTCAGCATATATATCGAGAGTCTTTCAAATTTTTATTTTCGAAATTATCTGATAAGATAAAATTAATTGTATGGGTGGTAATCGAAATTATTTGACTGTCAACTTCTAAGTTCCTCTTTAAATGCTCCGATTATGCTTTACTAATATATATTTGACAACGTGTAGGAAAAAGGACAACTTTCCCTGGCTAAACTTTTTAAAGTTTCTATTCTGTAAATTGCGATCAATATTAAGAAAAAAATGTGAATAGCTAATAGTCGTGTGTGGCACCGTGCATTTATTGAAGATTGGAATGTCACGCATTCACCATTGCTGTAATCTTTTAGGCCTTGTGCTATTATGATGTAATTCAAATTATTTTGTTTATACGTGCCATACATTGGCCATTTGTTTTCATTAAATAGTTAACGAACTGTTATATTGCGCTTGAAAATATCCATTATTATGGAGAAGAGACGCGATATTAGCAGTGATTATAGTATAGCAAGCTAAAAGTGAAGACAGTAAACATAGTCTGGGCTTACTGAACCGTGTTTCCAGTTCTCGAATTGAAAGTCGAATTAAGGTATCCTGACCTAAGATCTCTTTAGTTTCCCTCAGTCACACCAGAAAAAGGCTGGAAGTTGTATCTTCAAGTAAGGCCAGGACCACTGCCCTGTTCTTTTATTCTGCGCAAGTGCAAAAGCTATTTACGATGCTTTAATGGCTAGAATAATACAAATTTTGACTACTCTATTGCATATAATGTTTCTTTCTTTAATCGTCGTTTGTGGATTCATCATATCCGATAGTGGCAGTTCAGTGTATTGTCTCTGTTGACAGCTATTTCTTCTCATATGCTACAGTATCCGTATAACTGGAGTACGCATATAACTACAGCTTCTATTCAATACAATAAAACATTAGATGAGGTTCATTAGTGTGTGTTTTTCTTCACTAACTATCACGGCGTATTCTGAAGTAAAGCCCGATTGATCTATATGGTTCCCAGTGCATACAATCCATAATAGTCTTGGTGACAGACTAAACACAACCATTCTTACACGTTCTTTCGCATAAAGTGATATGGATATTTAAAAATTCGTAAACTGGTTTAATTTAAATTAATATTTCAAATGTTAGAATGTTTATATTGTTGATTAATGTATAATTTAATTCGAATTTTTATTTAAAATTTGTTTTTTACTATTGTTTGGAAATTGAATGGAATATTACTTACTGTCTTGATTAATTTATATTGTTATGAAGCAACCTAAGATTATTCTAAACGTCATGATTATGTATGTTTGCAACCGGATTGTTTTATAGCTATTGTCTTTTTTTTTAGTTTGATGCGACAAGACAGGGGAAAAGAAATATACATCAAAAAGTGACAGTGACTGAGAGTATATAGTGTGTCCGACGTTTATGGCGGACAGTAACCATAGCAACTAATAAATAACTGACCTTAAAACATCAATTATTATGAACGATAGACTGTAAAACCGTATAAAATATTATTATAAAACAGCAATTATTAAAACGAATGCTCACTGGATGGGCATATTTAGCCATTTCCGCGCTAGGTTACATAATACGAATACGAAAAGAAATATGCGAGCGAGATATTGCGGGTCTTTGGTACTGTCACTAAATTACAGTGCTCGTCAAATTCAGTTTTTCACCAACTTTTCGGACCTTGCCGGTGCAAATTTTTAGCTGTTAGTGGACAACATATCATCCGTACTCAGAAAGATGGGGACGGAATCCTATAAGTGAAATTTCCGAATGTGTTAATCCTTAAAAGTGAAGTCTGGTTCTCGTGGGGGAGGTTTGTTAGGAAGATTCTAGAGCTGGCGACAAACGACAATGACTGTTTAATTTAAAAATAATAATTTATATTTATTATATATAACAATTACCAATATTAAAGAACATTGAGTATTACCAAGGGTTTGTAAAAACCTGCCGTTTAAAAACAGAACAGACAGGAGAAGTATAAATTTATTTAAAAGAATGGAAGCAATTGTTGTTTGAAAAAAAAAAAATACTTTTATATTTATTTAATTGGATTTGTTCTGGTATAAAGAAAATATTTTATTGAGCCAGGAAACAATAAATTAGGTGGAAGTGGCAAAGTCACGAAGATTTAAGTTTCTTTTGTATGTAAGAGATGTTGTAGGGTTTTGTTAAAACAGCTTACAATTGATTATAATAAATTGATTGTTTTGCCTTCGGACTCGAATAAAAAGTTTTCACGCTTTCGCGTACTAGTGACGTGAGAAGAGGTACAGTGCCTTCGTGGCTCTTTTACCTTCTTATTGTAAACTAATCCTAACAAGACTTTTACGTAAAGTTGTGAGAGTAGTCTCCACTACTACCACTAGGGGGATAAGCTATCGACGAAAGCAGAGTTGGAGCAGTCTGAGCAACTTGTCTTCGGGATTGATTTCTTAGCCGTATGGTTCATCGAATCCTCAAAAACAAATGCACGAACCTGATGTTATCCTGAGATACAAGAAGAATCTAATGTTCAGAGCTAGCTGGTTATATTCCAAATAGAAGATTACGATTATTAATTAGCAGGAAGAGTATGTTATAGTGACGACGTTTCTACATATAAGGAATAGATATTCAACGACGACAGAGCAAAGAGTAAAGTAATAATTTCATTTTAATATTCGTATACAACAACGCTTATACTTCACAAAAGTACATTAGATGCACTTTAGGTTAGGCCATACTGCATCCAGAGCAAGTGCCTAATCTTAATAAATTTTAACCTAATAGCATTAATCACAATTAAAAATGACTTATGTTACTAATTTGCGTGTAACTAACCTTAAACCTACTTAAATATAACCTCTACTTGAACGATTGGGAAGAGTATTTAAAGTCTAATCAAATACATTATTCTGTACCGAGCAGTCGTATATCAGTGGAACCTTTGCAATTGGAAGATCCTGGAAACAATTCCAGCGGCTGCCCGTCCTGGCTGATTTTTTCTCAGGATTTTTCCTTAGTCCCACCAGGCAAATATCGGGATGGTGCCTAAAAATTAGGCCGTGGCAGACTAACTTCCAACATCCTCTCCTCGCCATATCGAGGTGTGAGATGTCTAAAGGTCATCATAAAATTCAAATTAATTATTCCATACATGCGCACTCATGTCTTTCAACCATTATAATGATTAAGATCCAACCTTATTTTCGTTTCATTTCTTTGTGGGGGAGGGCGTTCAGAGCTTATGGCCAGCAAATGTTTCAATTTATTGTTAATTATTTGGACGCGCCTAGAGCAACGACGGAAAACCGTCCTTGCTTTAAGTTTTTAACATCGTGGGTTAATTTACTAGAGCAACGACGGGACGAAACGGCACAAAACTTTGCGTAAACAGAATTTTTGAGTAAACAGTATTTTTGCGTATGCCCACCGCTAACAGGAGGCTGCCCCCCCCCCCCTCCCGCGGCTAACGCCGCCCAGCTCCCTTCGGACGTACCCCCCCCCCCTGCACTGCCCTGGTGGGTTTATATACATCCTAGTTTTCAGTGGCCTCTTTTAAAATTGTAAATCACAACTTTTATTAAATTTCCTTTTGTGTATTTACATAAAAAACGAAAGAAACTTTAATTTTCTTTTTAAAAAAAATATGCAAAAAGTCGACCAGGGTTTGAACACGGGACCTTTGGATCAGCTTCCAAAGGCTTGTCCACTAGGCCAAACTGCAACTGCCGGACTGAGCGCTTTTCGCTGGTACACTTCCAGTTCAAGGTACGCGAGAGTGGAGATTTCCGTCGTTGCTTTAGTAAATTAACCCCGTCGTTAGTCTAGACACAACCTAATTTATTTTCTAGTATGTTGATAATTAGTTCATTTCCTTGTCACGAATCAATCATTGTTGTCTAGAAGTTGTTTTGTTTTTTTCGTCTCGTCACATCCGAGTTCAACATAAGCGGTGTTTCCAACGTATCAATTTTATTAAGGCAGTAGCAAAGCATAGAAATCCCCTCTAAGCTACATTCTTCAGTTATAAACTTTGCTAAAGTAGATGTATTGGCGTAATTTCGATTAAGATTTGCTAATCCGATACGCCTTACTTCATTGTTTGACGATCGACACTAACTGTGGGCATCTTTAGCTCCGAAACAATACATTTAAAAAAATCTTGAACTATTTTCTTGGTTTGATAAACTATTTTGTTTGTTTGTTTCTAGAGCTTGTACATGTTTTGCCCACCCAGTATATCTGCATCGGATTGTTCCATCTAAATTATCTTTTCATCTAACATATATTTCATTTAACTGTGTGATTGATAAAAATACCTTTGTATTTTGTTCTCCCAAATTGTATTATAAAAAGATTATGTTCTTAATAAACGAAAAAAAAAAAAAATAATGAAAAGACAGCGTAGTAACGAACCTAACATTATGTATGAGAATATACAATCGTCGTTGTCACGCATGATACGTAAGGTGTCATATTAAAAAGTGTATAAGCTTCTGTACTGCTGCAGTGAATAGCTGAGCCATGTTCTTGAGCGACTGAGGTTCTAATTTTCTGACTATAAAGCTCATTCGCAAGAGATAATGTTGCTCGTGTTTTGTCTTTAATTATATGACCACAGCAGATTCTTAACTCGACAACACTATCTTTGTGCGAAAATATCTTCTAAAGTTGAGTACAACATTGAGCTCTTGTTGTTTTGCATTGAAAAATAATTCTATCTAAGCTTTTCATTGTCACATATAGACAAGTACGATTCGGTACAACTGTCAAGATCTGAATGTGTACAACTCTTCTTAATTGAGCTGTCATTCACTTTTCAGTATAAACTAAAAGTACGTGTCACACTCGGAAGGTTGATATGGCCGGTTTTTCTATACTATGATTTTCCTGGGCCTTGTGTATAGCCATTAGCCACCGGTCGCTTCCTTGTTAGTTCGTTACGTCGTGCACTGTGAAAATATTTCCCCGACGTACGCCATGGTTCTTTTTTCTGTTTGGCAATTAGGGATTGCAATCCCTTTTAGTTGAGAATGTTCGATTTGTATGAAAGAAAGCGATTAATACAGCGACAGCAAAAAAAAACTTGACCAGCATTAGACATACGATAAGAAAACCTTTCTGCGCATGTGCACAAATTACTCTATAACTGTAAAATGAGATCTTCCAATTAGATAAAAGAAATTACTCGATGCTGTTCGAGGGTTACTGTCGATAAATGCAAATACTGAAATATCTCTTAAACATTATCGGATATATCAAGGAACACTCTCACATTTTTTTATAATAATGTGTGGTAATGACGTAATTCCAAACCGAAATGTAAATTGCGATTGTGCGAGAGACATAATTTGTATTTTTTGTTAAGAAACCAAACAACCTATGTACATTTTTAATAATAATAATAATAATGTGGATCGAAAGATCAATGTGGAATTCCGATATTGAATGAAAATCGTCTTGTTCTATATAATATGACCTGAACTAACTTCACTGTTCTCGTTCACCTTGGAGGCATACAAACACATTCGTCACAAGTAGATGTGTTAAGATAAGTGTTATTGATCAGTGTCCGTGTTTCCAGTAATGGAACGTTTCACATGAAGGTGGTAGGGAGTTCAAATACATGTCTCACAGAAATGGTTCTGACGATAATGTATGCATTTAGTATTTCTGACTTTCCTGTCGCCAAAATATAGAACACAAAAACGGTACTAAAATTGACGAATTCGCGCTGTATTTCTGCAGTGCTTAATGTGGTTTGTGGTCATTTCAGTGTAGATTGTGTTGAATATGTCGATGTTTCTAATGTGAAAGATCTTACGTGAATAATAAAATGGCAGCTTGTCTTGATATTAATTAAAAGTAGCCTCTGTTTTTATCAATCTAATGAGTGATTTTTGTATTTTAAAATGTTAAGCCAATTTAAAAACAAATGAAGGTTTACAGTAAGTTTTTCATGGTCATAACTTCTTAATAGATTTTCACCGATTTTGATGGAACTTTTTTGTATTTTGGTCAGAACTCAACATAGTGGTCACACTGTAGTATACACCTTCAGATACGTGAAAAAAAAGTAAGCCGGGAGTAGAAGAACGTTTTAAACAGTCTTTATTTTTACGTATAATGTTGCTTATTAAATTTCTTGAATTTTAATTTATTTATGGCCTTTAGGCATGTAAGGTTCATGCCGGGATAGGAGAGGGGAAAGGATTCTGGAAGGTGTCGTCCAGGGCTTATGTTGAAGGTATCCCGGTATTTGCCTGGTATGACAGGGGAAAACCTTAGAAAAAACTTTGTCAGGATGGTCGGCCACTGGGATCGAACTCACGACCTTCAGAATAGTACACAAACTTTCTACTACTGAGCTACGGCGGCTTGGTATTAAGTTCTTTCAAAGTGAAACGATATGACACGTAATAATGAGAGGGTTGCTCAATTCAATCTTATGTTTATCTTAATTTGCCTTAACAATTTCATGAATATCTTTATATTATCGTCGGGCTTATTGATGTATATGGGAGATTGGTCTAATCATATCTCCTGTAGGAGTGAAATTCTAAATAAATACATTTTCATCGAACTCTTACACTTATTGTATGGGTCGTGTTTGACAAGCACACTCCTAGGTTTTGTCTAACTTCGTCCACCACTGATATAGCTGTAATACTGCTGACGGAGAAGACTTAGAAACAAGACGCAGAAGAGCATACGCAAAATCGAATTATGGCATTTTGGAGAGGCAGACAATGAGGGGTACAGGAAATGCCTTCACAGGGAAATTTCTTCAAAATTTCAACTACATAATAATAGGAAATTTCAAACGGAACGACCACTGGTAAAAAGTTTTACAGGAAACGTTTTTCGATATTACCTATGCCGTTGGCAGTGTTTTGTTCTCGTGAATGAACTACTTTCTCTACTGCACGTTTTTCTAAGCCTTTGCAATGCATTTTTTTTTTCCATGATTGATAATGAATTTCGCTACTAAGCTTTCTTCGTAACAATGAACAAACACTAGGTTACAGGAACGAATTCGAAAGAAACACGATTTCAATAAAAGCAGACTTTATTTTTGCGGGGGTTTAAGGCAATTTGTAAGCCTCAGCTAATCATCTGTCATTGTCTTCGGTATTTTATCCGTGTAAGAAGGAAGCTAACTGGCCCTGGGTATCAAGTTCAAGATACCCGTATCAACATTGTCATAGTATGATTGGGAAAATAATCAGGGGGAAATGGCCCTGGGTTTTCAATTCGAGAGCTTCCACTAAGCTTCTAAGTTACTTACTCAGGTTCGTGTAAACGCGATTCCGTTAAATGACATGCAGAGGTATTAAATTCTATATTGTGATGAAATTTTTACATGGAACAATACTGACTATCCAAACTATGAGTACGTTTGGTGTAGGCTATACGAGGATTTAGGCCTAAAGGATAAACGCGTATCGTTCAATGGGGGCGTTTGTGCTTCACCACCAGTAGTGCAGAGAGTACAAATCTCTCGCTCCCGTGGTTATTGCGTCATATTTTTATGCACTTTTTTATTTATTTCTGTAAGAACAGCCACAATTTACATTGGGTTGAGGAAGTACATCACTGCTGTCACGCGCGGGATTTTAACAAGTGATACAGTTCTCTTGGCACGGAGCATATATTAATGATGCTTGCCTGGGCGAGGGAATAAAGCAGTAATTTTCGGACGAGAGTGTTTGGCAATATTTCCGCCAGCCTAAAAAAAATGAAAAATTACCTGAAGAGCTTTAACTCTTCTTAAATAATAAACGATGTTGGCCTTCTTATATGTTGGCAGTGTTGTAGAACTCTTTGATCTTGTAATATGAAGAGAGCTAATTTTGTCGCTACATATATTGTCCGGGTGTGTATGAAGAAAAAAAATATTATTATTATTTCTATAACTATAGGAACTTGAAGGTTGTGTTTCGATTTAAGAATATGCTAGTTAGATTCCTCTCTTCTTGAGATCAACATTTTCAGTTTTAAATGCCGACTGACACACTGTTTTCAGTCGCATTTCACGTAATTCAAACATGGTCAGCCTTCAGTTTAATTCAATTGGAATAACACAGAATGTAATTTTGATAAAATATTTCAAATGTGGTGCTCCAGCTTGAGTGTCTTTGAGTTACACATCGCTGAAAATAATGAAGTAATTAAAATAGTTTAGTGCACCAAAATCCCTGTTTTGTATTTCAGCTAAACTGTCACCTTTTGTATCTGGATTTCAACGGTGGATTACGAAACATTCTAATTTATTTTATCATTTTTCAACAATGTGGTACTGAGGCATTGAGTTGGAGTAGTGTTAATAAGTGCTACTTTACAGCTTCACAGAAATAGCAGCACCAAGAAGAAATTATACTAAGTTATTGAAACTTGGCCAGCAGATAAGTCTACATTGATATATTACATTGACACAGGCCACAAATTCGCAGCTTACAGGATGCGCACAGCACCATATCAAAGTGGAATGGTGTCGTTCTCAGTAATAGGTACCACATTAACGCATGCATCTCTCATCGTAGAGATATCGAACGTTATCCTGTGGGATGGTGTTCCACACTTGCTTCTCGATATCACTGAAGACTCAGTGACGGTGGACACGAGCGTGTGGAACACACTCCACATGACGCTGCTCTTCATTAGACTGTTTAGGATAGTGTGTTGTGATGTCGGGCCTCACGACGGCCAATACTTCTTGCACTAGTGGATCGCGTGCTCTTGGTCTTCTCATAGCAGTGCCCTCCCTCCAGAATTACCACCAACAGATTGTACACCGTAGAGTGTAGAAATATCTCGACCCATTATTGCAGCGGTTTCTCGAAAGGAGAATCTGTTCTCTCGAAGGTCTCGTTCAAATTGTCAATTGTCCATATGCACGTCATTGGCACATGTCAGGCATTCTTCATACTCTTAGCACACGTTATCACAGCCTCTCATACATATATGAATGCTTATTAATAGCTGTTCGTGTTTAAAAGTAGCACTTTACTCCGCATGTGCCGTGGTGCTGCATGAAGATAATATTAGTTGTGGCTTTCATCTTGTATCAGTGTAATTCATAATGCGGAGTAATCTGTTGTTCATGTTTATTCATCTTTCGTAAATTCTCAGTGGTGTAGAAATTTTAATTTATAATTATTATTATTAGTTCGATCGTCGACCCTTTAACTACAATGTAGAGAAGCACTAACTTATATGTAGGGAAGCACTGACTTACTGTATCATTAAGACAGACACACAAAAAATGTTGAAGATATTTTTGAACATTTTTTAGAAACAAAATAGACCCAATGCGTTTTTTAATTTACTAATCAATTTTCTTTTCCATTTTTTTCAGGTAAGAAAATACGTATGTAGGCCTATAACGTGAGGAGCACTGTAACTCAGGTTAGTGAAATACCCCATAAGACTTGGAAGTACCGAGCTGGTGATATTTCTAGTAATTTCAAGTTGGAATCTTATCTCGCAGTTTCGTTCTGATAGGAACTGTGCGAGGACAGCAAAATTGAGAGTGTAAGCGTAAGTTATGGGGTATAGCAGCATATTTCTGAGTTTCTCACGATTTTTCGTGTAGATGATGTATATTTCAGTATTCTCAGTGTCCTGTAGCGGTGATCAGGCAGCTGGTAGTGGCAGATTATGACAAAGTTACGTTCTTTTCGATATTTTTTAAAGCCAGCGTTCGTATCTAATGTTAATGAATATTGCAAATGTTGCCAATTTTAGCGACAAGTTGCTAAATCTGGCGGATTTAGCGTGCTGGCTGGCGACAATAATTTTACAAGTGACTTCAGAAATCAGTGACTGGTGACAAATCTGGCGGATTTGGATTTGGGGATTTTGCATATGTTTAGCCTGTTAATTTTTGAAGTCGATTTGTTATATATCACGAGACTGAGAAAAGTGCGAATTGTTATGTGGGTATTGCGTGGGGCCACAGAGTAATTCGGGAATAGCCCGATTGCAGTGGCTAATTACTATATGTTATAAAATCTTGATGTTCGATACTTCATGTATTGTGTAGTTGTTTTAAAGTTAATATGGGTTGATAGTATTTGACGGTAATTATTTCAGTTATAATATAAATTGTTTATTAGGCACTGTCAGTGCATTGATAAATACCATAACGTGTGAAGTTCTGAGCAACTGGATGATTATAGTGCATTATTTTTTTTTAAAAAAAAAGGAAAAAGAAAGAAGAGTGTTATTACATTTTTCTCAAATAATCTTAAGTATGGTAAATGTTGAAATTAACAGAGAAAAGTTTATAGCCGCCGTAACTAGTACTCGAACCCGGATCTCCCAGTTGCCGGTTAGGTATGCCATCCATTACACCACCACGGCACGGTCAATGCTCTGTGTAGCTATATAGAATGTTCCTCTCTCCTAGACACTCCCCCAGCTCCTCATTGCTTACGAGGCCCAGGCACTCCACTACATGCGGAGATATTTAATCCTCTCTTACAAAACCCTTTCTTAAAATCCATCGAATTCTCTCCCGATTTCTGGTCGTTTTCAATTATCATCGGCAATATAATTTCCTAGCATATAAATTGTGTCCAACGTTAAGATTCTTCACCAGTCTCGAATTGTGAAAGATATACAAGATGAAAGTGTTGGTAAGTCGAGAGTTTTGTAACTGCCAAATTAAGGACAAGACAAAAGTTTTGTTGATATGTAATTTACCACAGCGTAAGAAGAATATGGCGTGCCAGTTACCAAATTTACTCTACGTGCACTTTTTTTTTATATATATATAAAACTCACTAGCACTATTTTTTCTTAAAAGAAAAAGCATATTTTTTTTTTCTTCTGGTGCATTCTGGTTAAATTTATATTGGTCTGGTGAACTGTGAGATAACCTTTTCACGATGAGTGCCATTCACAAAAGAGGAATTTGATCTTTTGAGATCAGACAGTAATACAAAATGCTGAAAATCAAGCGAAATAAGCATATTTAGTAAGTGCATTGGTACGATTTGTATAGCTTTTAAAAGAAATAACATAAAAATGCTGCTGATAATTTGATGTTATGATCCAATATTACATTGCAAGTATTGAAGAAGTATATTCTTCATTAAGTGATCACATTACAAACTCATCCTTTTTTTATTCTAATGAATTAAAAAACTGTTTCCAAACAGTATAGTTTCTAACGATGTACAATGAGTCGGAAAGCATTGGTATACTCTCACTGCTAAATTCTTCACGATCATTTGCTACTTCTGATGAGTGAACTAAAAGATTTACGCCAAAACGAAAACAATGCACAGCAATCGAATCAAGTAATTAAGGCAGTTAATAGAGGTAATCTTTATGTGAATTCGTGGCAAAGTGTATGCTGCTATTAAGCAAGTATTTGAAACAGACCTCGAAGTTACCATTGAAATGATGCTAGCTAGCGTGACGTCACACTTGGCTTTCGCTTTTCATCCCGGAACAATTTCAGAATAGCTGTTACGTCATACGCAAAAAGGATGATATTCACACTGTACGCTACAAATGTCTTCTTTACATTTTTTTTTCGCCTTTCTGCTGATAATGTATAGTTCGTTTGAATAGCGATTAAGTGTATGAAATAGCGCGCGGGGGTTCTGGTATATTATTAGCTACGATGGAAATAATATTATGAAACGACTGTCAATGATTTCAGTAAGGTTTTTTTTTGTAAGTAACTCATTGTAGTAGCTCTAGCGTGTTATTGAAATTGCACATTTGTTTTTCTGGCATCAGTTACGTTCATTTAGAAGATAATGTATGTGTTATTTATTAGTGATGGTCTTTTTTATCCGTCTCTCACTATTTCTATTTGAAATACATATTACCGTTTACTCGGTTGCTGTTATACATCGTAAAATTATCTAACAATTAAAAATGATTTAATTCGCTACGTCGTTGTATACTCATACATTTAAAAGCTATTGTTAAGCAGAATTTAAAAATTGAGTAATAAAATTGTACGCATTATAGTATTCTCTACCGTACATTAAGTATTTTCATTTATTGCTTACTTGAATACATGTTTCAGCTATTACTGAGAGTGACAAGTACGAAATCTTAAGTCATGAATTTATACTGTCTAAATGACAAAACTGAAGTTTTAATTACCATATCGTATGCATTAGAAATAGTATTCACAGTGTCCAGTCAATTTTAATAAATAATTATCTTAATATACTGAAAGTATGTTCAAGAAGTTGTCACGTATATATATAGAGCTTTTTTTCAGCCGTAACGGTCCAGAACGTGTTCCAATAAACGTTTAGGACTTTACTGGTCCCTAAACACGTATTTTATAATCGGCCTGAGCCATAGATACCTAAAGACCTTAAATAAATTCAAACATGTTGTATAAAGTTGTCTGAAAAATAACCGAAACATGGCAGAGAATAGGCCAAGGAGATGAAGCTCTTGATTCTAGATTTAGAAGTGTTTCCGCGGTGTGGAAAGATTATGAAGCATTTATAGCTCGTTTCATAGGAGTAAACTGTTGTAATATGAGAGTTGGTTAATGTTGGTTTGAGGTCTTCGCAACATTGTTCAGTTTCAGCTTTTGTTTTTAGTCGTTGTCAAATAAGCAGTCGACACTTGAATATTATGTTTGATACTAGTTTTATATATACGCTCTTGTACGTTTTGCTGTTTAGTCATGTGTCGTGAAGTCAACAATAAATAGAATGAAATATGTAGAATCCCTGCTCAACATTTGTTCTTTGGATATAATTAATTGAAAGATAAAGCGTCTACCACCAATAATATTTATATTTTATTGATTCATATCATAAACGAAGATGAAAACAGAAACAAGTCTGGACGAGTAATGTGTGAAGGGCTTTAGAAAATAATAAGTTTTGTTCTTGGTTTGGATCGTGGATTTATGTATGATGATCTCCAAGAATTGTCAGAGCTTAAAATTCAACTACAAACAAGGGCTATTACACTCTACAAAGCTCAGAGCAGTATATTAGGGCTGTTTGAAGATAGGAAAGTCAATAGCAGGCCATTTTATCTTGAAGTTGATGAAGCAGTTGAAATTCTTAGCATTAAAGAAGTGACTTTGGAGAGGAGAGTAACTAGTCGATCAACAAATATGAATCGTTTTCTTGATTGCAGAAGAAATGCAAATTCCACAATGAATAAAAGTGTTGTATCCAGAATGTTGACCAGATGGTGTTGAAAAGAACACTATTTTCGATGAGACTGAAACGGAGAGTGTGTATAAAGGCTAAGAATTAAAGAACAATAGGCTGTAAAAGGTTTTCGTGAATTCCCGCCAAAAAAGAAAAAAGCCTGCTGCATCGTTGCAGTTAATAATCATCATCAGCAGCATGTTCAGTTCTGAGTGTGTGTATGGCTTTCTCCCATATGAACATGCTTATCACACTGACAAAAGTTTTTCTGCAAATGAAGACCGTGAGTACACCGATTGGGCATCTGCGTGTTTTTCAACCCTTATCATGTTTAAAACCCTGGTTCCTGAAATTCCTAGTTCAATTCATACATCATCTAAAGCTTATTTACAGATTTTTTTTTGCAGTATGGGCGCTTATGGACTATTTCTTTCTCTCTCTCAGGCCAAGGCTTTTCCCGTATATGTCTGTCTCTCTCCAAGACAGCAGCGTTGCCACATTTCTTGTATGTCGTATTGCAGTTCTGTCGATAAAATATCTTTTTTTTTTCGTAAATTTTATGCTTTGATTTCTGGATCTAGGTAATATGTTCAATCTTCATTTTTTGACACATTGCTCCTTAATTTACATTACTATAGAAACATTAGTAACAATATAAATGCCAAAAAAGCATAACCACATGGAAATTCGTAGATTTTTTACAAGAAAATTTCGATCAACGAGAAACTTTTTTTCCTGTAGAAGATATAAACATGCATGCAGCGAGTGAAATGTAAAAGAAAGTCTAAAAAATTTACCTTAATCTGATCATAATATCTCAATCCACTCAAAGTTACGCGATGATTAATAAAAGCGTCTTTGTGTGCCCCGCGTCATATGAGTGAATTGTTATTAACGTCCTGCACAAGCTGGTGAGCTTTGTAAGAAAGTGAGTAAGAAATGGACCTACAATTTTTAGTAAAGTGAGTTCAGAACAACTCAGTTTAATGGACCCCGTGACAATAAGCACAGAAAGCTAACCATTCGGCCACCCCAAAGTCCTTTGGGTCAGCCTTTTATGCCAACACCTTGGTTGTTATACATAGCCAGAATTTCAAAATTAGAAAGTACCATTTTGTACTCACTGTCCAGGGACAGCCCTAGAGGGGGTAGGGGGCTGAAGCTCCCTAAAATTAATCTTAAAAACCCAGCACTGCCAGTATTCTTTATTTTCGAAATGTGTCATAAACTCGTCAGTCCCCTGACTTTTTTCTATTTATATATTGTAGCTCCCTGGACTGTCTTAGCGCCATCATTTTCATGGTCACTGAAATGCAGGAACTTACAAACAAAATTGCAATTTGGTCAAATTCTCTAAAATCGAAAATGTAGTTAATGAATGGAGGCTTCCATTTAAGTGCTTCTTATAAATAAGAAAATATTAATGTTAACTTTCTTCAGAATGCGACAGGTCCTTCAATGTAAGGTAAAGCTTCGCTATCCCGAACGATCGTGGCTTTCCTGTTTGTTCTAGCGCAATATTTATCCCCCTTATTATCGTAAGATACTCTCTTCTTCCTCTTTTCCCTTCAGTTGTATCCCTTGTGTGCAATCTGTGTGAATAATGTTCTAATCAGTTCATTCTCTCTTTATTATATCTATATCTAGATATAAAAGATAGATAGAAAGAGAGAGAGAGAGAGAGAGAGAGAGAGAGAGAGAGAAAGAAAGAAAGAAAGAAAGAAAGAAAGAAAGAAAGAAAGAAAGAATCAATCATCATCAGTGTTCTCCCGAAAGTGCCAGACATCTTTCAAGGCTAAGTCCTCTCTATTCATCCCGATCTTGCGCTTTCCTTGTATCTCAACATACGATGTATCTTCCGTCACATTGTCAAGGAGTTGGATTCCTGTTCTTCCTCTTCCTCCTTTACTCTCAGCTAGACCTTTAATTGCATATTTGCGCAGCCAATGTCCTAACCATTCTCTCTATATCTCCTTTATTATGTCAGGATTGTTGTTTTCACATCTTCTGTGTTAAGCACTTCTTCATTTCGCATCATCTGTATCCATCTGATTTTTTGCGTTCTTGTCCATGTCCACATTTCAAACGCTTCCAATTTTCTTTCCTCGTCCTTTTGTGGAGTCCAGATTTGCTCCATGCAACACAATACTCCATACAAAACATTTAATAATTATCTCGCTCAATTCTTCGTTTATCGATCAACATAAGAGATTCATTCTTCTTAGTGAATGTCTATGTTGCCATCGTTATCTGCTTGTTCTCTTTTTCACATCGTTATCGCATTGTTCTCTTCTTCACATTTCATATCCTCACCTTTAGAGGAAACACTTTTTGATATCTAGTACCGTTAGGCAGTTATACTAGCTAATTTGGTAGATAAACAATTAACTTACTTACCAATTAGCTCTTGAAACTGCCAAACATACAGTACGGTACATAAAAAATTGAGGTTTGGTGCAGAAATATTTTGATGTTTTTATATTTAAATTCATATAAAGAGCAAAGATTTATATGCCAATTATATCCCAATTCCCAACCCGTCTGGTCAGCGTGGGAGCAGTAGACCAACTCCTCCCTCCGGGGAGAGGCCTCATACAGTAGTGGATCGAATATGACTGTGATTATATATATGAGAGAGAGAGAGAGATCTAAGGCTATTGTGGTTTTAACTCGGAAGACATTTTGAATGGTCATGATGTACCAGAAAATAACCGAGACGGGTCTATGGAAGGCCAAAAATATCCGAGATGAGTCTATGGAGGGCCAAAAGGTTTGGGATCTCGGATAACCGAATTTCATTACAACAGTGTAAAGCGGAGTGCTCTGTTTATTTATTATTATTATTATTTTTTTTAATGACTTCAATTACTTTTTGAGCTTCTGAGGAGGAGGACGGCAAAGATTCTTTGGTAAAGTGGACTCTCTTCAATGCAACCCCCAATGTTCTCAACCTAGGACTGGCGGATAGTCTCGAATCTAGATTCTGCTTTCGGATATCCTATTCTACGAATCCGGATCTCTGATTCTGATCTGGAGCTTGGATACATGGATCTCTGTCCCCACTGTCGACAAGTTTTTGTATTTTCGTGGCAACTAAAGGCGCTTATTGATGCACTTCTGTTAAGTACATCCACCGTTAATAAAAAATTCCGAAACATTCCTGGAAGAAGCTAGAGATTGCCTGGAAAATTTTCAGTAACTGTCAAGTTAAAAAAAAAAACAGCCATCATTCAGTTTTCAGGAATGTTTGGATCAAAGGAAACATAAAAGCCTCAAGCAAGATTTGAATACGGGTTGTTCAGTAAGAAAGCCAGCATCGTACTGGGTGGATTAAACTGCCTGTAATAAATCATTAGATGAAACAATATAGAGGGTCACAAATACGTTGCCCGAAGCCCGAAAATATAAAGAAGTTACTCCCACAACTTAGGCCATATTTTAATAACTTTTTCTATTTGTCAGTTAGGGATCATTATTTCCCATTCACTGAAAATACCTTCCATTTCATCTGAACTGCGTAATCAAAATGGTGGCAGCGAACACTTAAGCAGAATTACGATGTTATGATAAGAAATTGTTTTCTTTTTCCGCGCATGTGCGAACATCATACGAACTGAAAATGGAGAGCTTTTCAGTACGGTACCATCTAAACGTAGCAGCCAAACCGAATCTAACCTAATTGAAGCTAATAAATCAGAGCTAACGAAAAATTTCTTAACTGTCTTCCGAGCTACAGCTGTAGAATAGAGTTTGATTAAAGAATGGACACATGATTGTGTCGTAAGTCAGTTATGCTAAAAGTGAAGGAGGTTTTTCTCTTCGAAATACAACAGTTTCAGGAAACTCTTATTTTGGCAGTAGGAAGGAAATTAATACGGAATTAAATTATGCAGCAAGAACAATGAATTGAACCCATTATCTTTTCATTCCTTCTAACGTTTTATCACCTTCATAATGTGTTTTGCTCTTGATTTACGCATACATCAAGTTACCTAACCATTACTATGAGATGTTAGCGCTTACAAAACTTTCTATTTATAAATATTGTCGTATGATATCCACGAGAGTTAGTGATAACATTGTCTGGTGAATAATTGTATTATTTGATACCGTAGATATGATGAAATGGCAGCAGTAATATTGTGAACAATAGTCATATTAATGCGATGTGGATGTATACAACCTGTAACAAAAGAATGCACATACTATACTCGTCAAGGTGACTGAAATTATGTTATTGATTGGTGCTTTCTTCTTTTACCCTCTTCTCGACTCGGGAAATGTGTTTTTCTGTTTGAATTCGTTTTTATGGAGCAGCGACGACGCTGGTGATGTCGCGATGGTATGTCGTCTACTTGGAAGGCTCGGAATCTGATACCGCTACCACTGTCTGCAGTTGTGATTGAGATTTACTCTGGTTTTCCTCGGTAATATCAAGTAAATGTTGGGAAGGTAACTTGAATCGATATAAATTTACGAGCTGCAAGAAAAGGTTGTCTACATTCTGTGCAATTTGAATTCCCGCCAGTACGCCTGGTAGCTTGTGTGCTTCAGCTGAGTGCGGCGGCGTTATGTTTCTTCACTGACAACGCATTAGGATTTTGCTCTATTCATAGCAGGATACGCGAACATAATTTTTGAGAGTTAATTAAAATGATGTGCATCGTATTATTTACTTAGCAGAAACATTTTCGTCAAATTATATATACACCGTATGGATGTTACAACGCAGCAAAAGCGCGCATCCAAGTTCAATCTCTCTGAAAGGTTGGGGATCTGCCTGCTGATTTGTCCGAAATAGAAAATCGGTCACAACATCGAACTAGTGTTAAAAATCAAGAATAATGGAAACTAAACATTAATCATATCGAAATAAGCTTTATTTTAGATATTTGTTATATCTATATTTTATATTGCAAAATCTCAATCGATCGGTATATCTAAAAGTCTTTACAGCTTTTTTCTCCTCAAAAATGTGATTGCCAAAGGATGGGATCCCTTGTGCTGGGTTTCGGCGAGAAGTTGCTGCACAGCGTCTTTCTTTAAATGAAACAAGTGAGCACTGCAATTCTACGAACAATTCCGAAGGCTCCGTGGGTCCGTGGCAAGCTTTTTAAATAGGTTAATAGGAATTTTTTAAATAGGTTAGCAACGCTGACAATTGGGCCGCAATACCCAACCCGGATCTGCCCCAATACGTAACACATATGTATTCAATATTTGGTGTAAATCAATGGATGCGTGTAGGTTTGTATTTGTAACAGACACAGAAACATTAATTTTCAGAAAATAGTTTGGCAACACTGACAGAGTGCTTAGGAAGGAGACACCCACAGTATTTTTCTATTGTGTTTAATAATGTTTATGCCAAGTTTGGTGCGGATACGTCTAACGACATGGAAGCATATTTTTAATGGATTGGCAACACTAACCCACTGCACCAATCAAGACTGTTCCGGTAGCTCCGAGCTAGTCTAGCCAAGACCTTCCCGACGAAATCAGCTCTCAACACTGTGATTCGTGAGAATTTTTGGCGTGGACAGACGGACAAAGTGGGGGTGATGATAATTTGTAGCTTACCTTTTCATTTTTAAAAGTCTGTAAAACTTTGGTAAACTTTATTTGTATATGGGCCACTCTAGTAACTTTGGACTTCGGCCCGTCACGATTCGCCCGTTAGCTGTTAAAATCCACACCCATGCCGGGACTCGAACCCGGGACCTTCGAGCCGATGGCTTACCACCACAGATCGTTCGGCCACCCGACCGGCTTAAAAGTCTGTCTTCTAATCTATCTTCAAAGAGCGGTTACAATGCTTCTCTAAATTTATAAATTTGTTCTTTCGTTTTAATTACGTTTCTTCAAACAGGACATCCTCATTATAATCAAATAAGTGTATGTGATGAAGCGAAAAATATGAGGCGCGCTTTTTCTCACCAGAGAACGGCATGTGTCACCTATCCTGTTAGTTTTGAGAACTCCTTGATTTTTTTTCGGGGGGGGGGGGGGACGAATAGACGGAGCCGTGCGGTCTAAGGCGTTAGGTCAACGACTCAAAGGTATCGGGTTCGAGTCAAGGCATGGGTGTCTTTTAACTAGAATGTGACGGATAATCGTGACGGGGCAAGTCAACAGTTACTAGGCTGGCCCATATAAAATAAAGTTCAGTTACGAATAGACGGATAAAGCGGGAATAAAAGGCGCCTTATTGGCCTATGGCTAATCGTCTTATGCTTTGAAGTGACCTAATAAAAAATACAATTTATTTTCAAAGAAACTCGTAGAATTATTTTTAACAGTATTTTTTTTTTACTTGAGCGGTGCAGTCAAATAACTGCAGCTTTCTTTGTAGTATCGTAATTATAGGAAATCTTAATTATTGGTCCCAAAGTCGTGATACATTACCAAACAGGTAAAGATCATTGAAACGATATGGGGTTTCATTTAAAATTACATATCCTGTACGTGTATATTGTCTTATTTTTACTTGGTTAGAATGTCTTTGTTCATTTTGCCGCTCCCCCTTTTTTTTTTTTTGTGGTAAAAACATTGTGGTAAGAGTATTTTCTGTTGTTTTATTAGAATTTGTGTTCATTGGTACTACCAGGTTGAAATTCAGAAAATAATCAAGGAAATCACAATATAGTGTGCATCGTGAACTTCAATCAGCGTTCTCTAAAGGAAAGGGGGGGGGGAGAAAGGATCTCAAGTTGGATTTTCCGTATTATTGGTTCGATTATAGAATGCCACTGTGCACTGTATAAATATTTATTTTGGCGTCCAGTTCTCTTTATAACGTCTTTTTTTCTTGTATGGTTAGTTCTTTTTCTCATCAGTTTTCTTTTTACTGACTCACGTAGTTTCATCTCTGACGTCACTGGACGTGAAGGTCACGTGGACTAATTATTGTCGTCCTGATTCGCACCTCCGAAAGACCAAATCGAAGGACGGTGACAGACGCGGCGTTGCCATGGCGACGCTTCCTCTCAGGCGACGGCGAGGGCTCGTCGAAACGATCTGTCGGCGAAACGAGAAGAGAAAGAGACGAAACAAGGGAGAAACTTGGAAACGTATATCTCTAATTGTGCAATTCTAGGTTTGTTCTTCAGAAACGGGAGATGTGGGGGTGGAGTGGGGGAGTACAGATGGGTTTAGAATCGGAAGATCTTTTCGCCGACATTGCACTCTCGACTCGCTTTCAGAAAGGAAATTTTTACCTACTTTCTAATTTTGATCTCAAATTGTTACATTACCGGTACTAGGAGAGTTGATTTTCATTCTTAGATTCATCTCGTGGCTTTCGAAGAAGTCAACTTTAAGCGAATGTACACAACATTTTGCTCAACATTAACAAATTTGTTATGAAAAGAGTCAAGATAACTTTTATTTATATTTTATAGGCCATAATGGTGGTTATAACAAGTCGTCACGTCTGTAAGGGATGATATCGCCCTCAGCGATCACTCTTCTGGGGAAGCATAAAGAGAAGGCAGCACCCAGGCGCTTTGTACAGATACTGAACTGTTATTCGCTTGGCGAAACTGAGAAAGATTCTGGGAAAACTCAATCAAAATGGCTGCCAGCAGAGTCTTTGCGTTGGGCGTAGCAAAGTATTGTTTCAGAGAAATAATTTTGTAATTAAAATATTCGCATAGACACGAACGAAAAGCAAGAAGAAAAAGATTTGCAAGCAGGATATCAACTCACAGTTTTGAAACAGCACGTGGTAAGTTGATGTGTACACACATAACACATTGACGACATATTGTAAAGAGTGTAATGTGTGAAATTACGCATAAAGATAAATCAGGTTTAACAATTCTAATGAACTCCGTGTGCAACCATATTGCGCACATATTCGTGGAATTGCCGTTATAATTGATTTTCACGGCAAGCTTATTGATTGGCGAAACAACAGGATAAAAAAAAAGCCAGGACTTAAGAAAAAGCGTACTCTGCCATCGTTTACGTTCATGATAAAAATGAATTGCTGGTTTGGAAGCAAACATAAACACCTTTTCTGTGTGCATGTGTCAATAAGTAATAAATGCGTTAATTGTAAGTTAGAAGGAAATTCCACAGATTATGGCGGAATGCTGTATAATGTAACAGTCCTAAAGTACGAGCAAAGAAAGTGCTTTATTAAGAATACATGTTAACACAAATCCAGAAACTTTGCGTGAAGTGTAAACTCGTCTAATCTGGAGTAAAATATTGGTCCTTTGTGACTGCGTTTTGAGCACGTTTCACTACATATCAGGATCTGGTTTTCCGGTATTAATATTGATAAACTTTAGTAATATTGACAGTTTTAGTAAGGATCCTTTGGGTAAAGGGGAAATCGACTAGCTTGCGTGGAGAGGGTTTGAACCTGAGTCACATCTTCAATGCTGGTCCAAAATCAATTACTCTCACCACCTGGAACTATAAATACAACAGTCTTATTTATTCCCGGTTTAACTCGCCTACAACTAATTTCTGCTAACATTCGAGAGGAAAAGAAACCATTCAACCATAGATGAATTAAAAGAGATTATTTTTCTTGTTCCTTTGTTTTATTTCCTTTGTGGCTATTTTACCTTTTTAACGTAAATAGGAAAATGAACATTTGTATCTCCCTTTCTGATTCAGTTCATCTAACATAAAACAAAAAATGCTCGCAACAGTCAGTTTCTACAAGAGAAATTAAATTCACTTTTACGGAAGCGACCGTAAATTGTCAGCTTCATCAGATTCGAACGGAAAATAAAGGTAGATAATCCCTTCATCTCTTTGCACAACATGGGTAAATACATACCTTTTAAAAATGAAAAATAAATAATAGTTTGTTAGATATTCACTGTAGTGCTTGATTTCATCGCAAAATCTTGCTGTCTGGTTGGGAACATAGGTTTCACGCCCCGCCTGCCGCTCTTACTTTTCATGGATAATCTGATCATGAAGTATGGGGTCGTGGGGTCCCGGGTTCGATTCCCGGATCTTCCACGGGATATTTTTCAAAGTAAAAAGGTCCACCCAGCATCGTAATGCGATTGGGGAGCTGCTGTGAATAAAAGACAGTGGCCATCACAGTTAAGAGCTTCGGCTCTCCTCTCTCGGTCAGCGTGGGAGGAGTACAGCAACTCCTCCCTCCGGAGAGAAGCCTCGTCCAGTAATGGATCGAATATGGCTGTGATTTATTGATCTCACTGATCGCCACTATCTTTTGTTCATAGCAGCTCGCTAATTGCATCCGATGTTGGGTGGGCACCGTTCCAGACCTACGTACCTTGGAAACAATCCGTGGCAGCGCTGGGAACCGAACCCGGGACCCTTCAATCCGTAGTTATCAACGCTAACCATTAGACGAACGGGGCGTCGTTATATATATGGATAGAGAGAGAGAGAAAGAGTGTGTGTGTGTGTGAGAGAGAGAGAGAGAGAGAGAGAGAGAGAGAGAGAGAGAGAGAGAGCGTGCAGAGAGAGGGAGGGGGAGAAATGCTTTTTTCTGTGTTCTCTTTGAAACCACAGTTTCCTCTTCCTGCGTGAGTGATAGTAATGATTTAATACCACTTCCTATTTTGGAGGAGAGTCAATTTTTTTTATGACAGTAACCACGACTAAGGTAACTCATTTCTCAATGTGTGCAAAGTGATGGAAGATACGTCGTATATTGCCTTGACAGTCTGTGCGCGCGTGATACGTGTGTGCGGAAAGGAGAGCACAGTTGGGTGGGTGGATATTTCAAACCAAATTAACAACAATAGTCTGCAAACAGTATCACACATGAAATGAACTGGCGTGACGAAATCACCTTGTGTATTTGCTTGCATGTACATATGTGTGTGTAGAGTAATTTAGTTTTTACAAAATGGAATGTAAACAGGAATTTGAGTAAGTTCCAATATGCCAATAAAAGCAACAGACGACTCTCGAATTGACGTTTCTGATACCCCCGTCTTTCTCTATGTCTCTGTCTCATTCTCTTTCTCCGTTGTATTTGCCTCTGCCCTCCCCCCCGCCCTTCTCTCTCTCATGCATTCTCTCCTGTTGATACGTTATGTAAAATAAACCCATATAACTAACTCTATGAAAACCCCTGCAATCGGATTCGATATCGGGACGGCCTGAAAATTAGTCATTGGCTTCGGCACCTTTTTCTGGCATGACTAGACCGCTCCGGCCCATTTTATTTTATTTTATTTTATTTTATTTTATTTTGGGGTGGTGGATCGAGCCAGACGGTAAGGATGTAAAAGCTGACCGGGCTAAGATTTGTCCCGATTGCAGGCGCTCTGATGTAAGTGTCTTAAATTTTAGCGGCTATGGAGAGAGAGAGAGAGAGTGAGTGAGTGAGTGAATGAGACAGACAGACAGACAGACACAGACACACACACGCACACTTATTTCCCTTAATTAATGTCATATACACAGTCAAACGTTCTAGAGCAGTTCGCAAAAACCCGCAGTTAAATCTGAGACAGCCAAGCAATAAATCTGTTCCTCGAAAATTAACATTTTCGAATTTCTTAAACAAATTTGTATATAAAAATGTTCTCGCAGTAGTTCGCATTGTTATAGATAATGTCCTTGCCGCATTTCGTTGAATACATTAGTTCCAGCGATATTATAAACAACTGTTTCTATATTGACTAATGTAGTGGCAGGCGCAATAATACTTATAGACCGCGCGCTAAGCATGCCACTAATATAAGTCTAAGTGATGGACCTTTAGATTGCTGGTTATTGTTGTATGGATGAGAACACAAAATTGGCACGTTGCAGTACAGAAAATATTAATAAAATATTAGTGTAGTCTAGAGGAATTTATAGTTTAGCAAATAAGCTCAGGGAATAGTATCTGATTATTTAGTAGGAGTTAATATATTTCTTAATTTGGTGCAATACGATATACAAATTTGTACTGATGAGTTGCCAAAGAATCAAGAAAGCATGACGGTTCTTTTTCTTTCTAGGATGTTAACTTTATGGAGATAAACCTTCAGGCTGCTTTATTGGCCTCTTGTCAAAAATATAAGTAGGGCTCTTTGTGGAAATCACTTATGCGTTTATGACAAACCATAAATATTTTGTTTTTGTTCATTTAGTAATGGTACATTTATTCTAATATAGCAAATACATTTTGAAAACAAACATATGTTTTCTATATTTCCGTTCATTAAACCTGGCTGTACAGAGTATTTTAAACAGAATCAAGCGGGTGTGGCTTTGTTCGTGGAGCATTTACTTCGCGTGTAGAATGTTTGAATGAAGCGACTGGCTATCCTGACTGCGGTCTCTCCTGTCATCCTATCAGGTTAATGACGGGATAGTACCTTAAAACTAGGCCCTAACCAATTGTTTTTCAACATTCCTTTCCGTACCTTATGCCGCCATGTGCCAAAGATGTCTAAAAGAGATAATTACATCAATTTGGAAACACTAGAACTGAGTATTGAATAGACCCGAAATCAATATTGTGAATACAAGAATCTCTCTCTTCGTGGAGTAAGCTGTACCCAGTTATGCAATGGCACGTTTTGAGAAGGGGATCGCACACGCTGGTCCATATGATTTCGGCCGGATTGTTCTTACGTATATGATCATCAGAATTGTTTTTCTGGTGCAGTATTAAATTCTTCCCGGAAAAGTAAGCACATCATACGGTGTAAAGACAAATTGTGTGTGTGTAAAAAGTAGTAACCTCGGAACTTGAATGAATACAGGGTGTCCCCGGAATAATGGTGCACACTTAAGCAGTTGGATTATTTACATCAAAACGAGAGAGAAGTTGCTTTGAAGAAAATAAAAATTATACATAGTTTCGGAGATACAGGCGCTCAGTCATGACGACACCGTCACAAATGACGTCATAGCTCGACGCATAATGGCGTAAGCGGTGTCGGTTTAGAAAATTACACTCAAAGTACACTGTAAAAAGTGGAAACACGAAATGGATGAAAGTTACTCCGCTTTATGGAGAAATAAAAATCGAAAATTAGCGTTTTGTTGTATTTACTCTTAAACGTGGATATAGTGTAAACCTTTTAGTGAAAAGATTGGTAAAACTAATTCCATTTTAAAGTTTAACATTTTCTTTGTAATAGCTTAACGTTAACTGAAAATGGGTTGAAACTGGCCAAAGTGATTTGTCCGTGAACGTTCAACTTATTTTACGCTTAAAATTCGGTCATTTTCTAATCGAAGTGTAAGCTAAACTGGCAATTTTGAGATTACGTACATTTGTGGATTAAGTTTAAGCTTTAGTTGGATATTCTATAATCCAGTAACAGGAGTAACGTTACTGGCTTGTCACTGAACGCCCCGCCATTGTGAGTGTTTATATTGCCTTTATACACTGTGAACAGTAAATAGTTCACTGGTGGACCGAGAACGGCAAGGATTGCATTGGCGAAAAAAAAAATAAGTTAGGTATAAATCTTTACACTGTAGCAAACGTATCTTTCCTTTTTTTACGAGACATTCCTCGTAGTAAAATAAAAAACGTGTTAATGATTAACCTTCTTCGCAGTAAAATCCTAGCTATAGATACTAATCGGAAAGCCAGAAACACCAACTAACTGTCTTCGTAGCTAAGTGGCAAGAGCGTCTGACCAGTGTGCTTGTGGACCCTGGATCGAAACCCGACCACTTCAACTTCTTCTTTTCTTTTAATTTTAAAGGAATATTACCTTTATTCTTTTCTATTTTAAAAATACTCTGGTTGAATTAAATACGTTGGAACATTCATATATATGTGTATATACACGCATTTTGAAATTTTACAGAAAGTAAAACGTTCAACCGAAAACTGGCTGAATGTAGGTTGATCCAAAAAGTGGAGGCAGCTCAGCTGCCTCCATTTGTTGGATGAACGTTGTCTCCTATTTTTACAGTGTAGTACCTGATACCTCAGTTTAAGTAATATTTTTGATTGAAGGAGTGCTGCAGAGACAGGTTTCGCAACCTACCCTGATAGTTGCATTGTCAAAGCCGGTCGAGCGGTGTGCGGTGGTAGGCCATCGGCTCGACGGTCCCGGGTTCGAGTCCCGGCATGGGTTTGGATTTTAACTGGCTGTAAATGGGCGAATCGTGACGCCGAATTCCAAAGTTACTAGACTGGCCCATATAAAAATAGTTTACCAAAGTTTTTTTTTTTTTTTTGCATTGTCAAGGACTTAAATGATTTAGTAGGACATGTGTTGAAATCTCCTCTAAGCTTCATTAGCCAATTATAAATATAACTTAAATAGATGTATTGATTGATACTACTTCGAGTGTGATTTGCTAAGCCGACACCGCTTACGCCATTACTCGTCAAGATATGACGCCATTTGTGACGATGCTTCCGTAACTTTAGGCGCCTGTAACCCCGAAACTAAGCAATTTCGGATTTTTTCTTTGAAATGTTTTTTTTTTCTTGGTTTGATGTAAATAATCACCTCCCGAAATTTGCACCATTATTTCAGGGACATTGTATTTGTTTCCCCCGTCAAAATAAAATACGCATTGGTATTAACGTAAGATGATATAATCACAATACGTAACACAGACTAAAGACGCTGTTATTTCCTGTTTAAGGTGTTTATACACAGAAAGCATTTGAAGCTAGTAACATAAACACACAAACACGCATATGTAATATAATATATACATGTAGTATTTGCTAAATAACTATGTAGAACTATACAAAAACTGCTATATCTTGCTATCACAACAACGGGCAAACACATGAATCCATTTTGATTTTCATTGACAGCTTTTTTTAAAAGTGAATCCATAGTATTCCGCTGAAATTTTCAAAGTGGCAACCTCTCTCTCTCCAGGCGACGGGTATACAGACAGAATTATTGAATTAGAAAAAAAAAAAAAAAAAAAACTGGTGGTTCCTGATCCTGATAAAGTTAAATGTTTTCTTAGTGGAACGGATGATTTTCAAGCTTAAATTCAGTTGTGGATACAATATTGAAAAATCTGTAGATCATACAAAAAATCTGATTTTCCGTATTCCATTGAAAACTCTGTAGACCTGACAACGCTGAAATGATTCTTGTGGACCCTTCTTGGAAGATGACAAGAAACCAAGCCATGAAAACCTTACGCAAGCAAGATTTCGACTTTGTAATAGAGCCATCTGGATGTCGGCTGATGGCAAAAACGAAACTCGAAACTGTATCCCCTCTTCTTAAATTCTTTCTACTGACAGTTGAGACAAAGATGGACCGCAGGTATTTACAAACGTTAAATCTGAGGTGCTCTCAACTAACAGTTTTCAAATAGGTGGGCGTTGTTAATTTTACAAAACTTTGCAGTTCTAGCCTTTTTTTTATTTTTAAAACTGATGGCGTTGGCCCGTTTCGATCCGTAAACTGTCACAAACACTAATGACCCAGCCGGGACTCTAATCTACAACCTTGGGGCCACTGCCCTAGACTATACGACCATCGCGGTCGGCAAGTGGGGTTGCTTTCCTTCGGGTAGATACAAATTTCCTTTAAAATATTAAAATTAGGTCAACATACACCATGTATCCGCATGTACTTTGCATTTCAGTGCTGGTTGTACTGAACTTGATTTACCACTTTCCATAGTACCATCTGAATTTGAATTTAATTTAATTTGTATTTTGTAAGGCCTTTCGGCACAGGCCGGATGGATGATGAAGGGATGAATTGGTGGAATGAAGAAAGTGAGAGAAAACGGGAGTAGCCGAGAAAATCCCCACGCAGTACACACGGTGTTTGTCCACCATTAAGCCCACATGGCATGAACAGGGATGGAACCAACAACCCTTAGCACCAGAGGTTAGCGCTATGCCATTTAGCCATCGCGGCCCGAGTATCATCTGAATGACAAAGATTTGAATCCAGGACAAGTAATTTGTTCAGTGTTAATTCGACAGTGGACAGGATTACTGGAGTCTCATGTCAAAGCGTGTTTACATAGTTTATCGGGTAAGAGCAGTAATCCTAATGAGAAAACGTGGACACAGAAATTCCGAATCTCCTCCTTTCTCCTGTGAGATGCTTAGTTCAGAAGTAGCATCGCTTTTCGTTGTACCAAATACCGCCCGACTAGAAGGCGCCGAGCTGCGTCGAAACTTCACTCAGCCAGCTTGGCTCGGCACGGACTGGTTCGGTCGGCTCGCGACTTCCGTATCCGGCGGACTTCCGTCGTGGCCAAGTCATCCCCTCCTTTCCCTCTCCCGCCGCTGGGATTCTCCTGCCATTTCGAGGTACTTACCTTCGCGCTAGCTCGTCCTCTCTCCCTCTTTCCTCCTCAAATCGTTCGCTGATGCGGCTGCCTTGCCTTCACAGGTCGCCCAGTGTTACGCTTCATGGCTTGCCACCGTGGTTTTGTATCAAAACGCCTCAACTCCTATGGGCAGTTTCGGTTGATTCAACGCACGGGATCGCCTCTCGTAAAATCTGCAGGTCGCGCCAATGAAATCGTTGCTGTCAATAGTTTGAACTTCGAAGGGGTAATGGGAGCTTTTTTTGTTCGTCGAGTAACTTCATTATTATTATTTTGTGTACAATCTTTGGAAGCTTTCTTTTGATAATATCTGTAGAAGTTCTGTACATATGTAAATTGTTAAAAGAAGAAAATATACCATGTATATTTGGTATGGTAAGCTGAACTCACTTGATTTCAATCATACTCCAGCGTGTTAGCTGTCTATGTATGAGGCAATCGTCCAAACGTAAATCATTTTAATTTTAATCTGCATAATATTCTTTCTACGCTCACTTTTTTTTTAATTGTGGAAAAGAAAAAAATATATAATAGCAATAAACGAAACAGTATTATCCACAGTAGTTACGAGTGCAACACTGTAGTTTGCCAGGTGTGCAGAGAACAAGACTAGAAAATGTCACGAGGGAATTATGAGGCAAATTAGTCGGTTTTCGTTTTATTTATCGACGGTGATGTATTTTTTCTTCAGAGAAGAAGTTTCAACATTGCTGTTTTAATTTCAGACGACTGCATACAGTTGTTATAAGTTGTAAATGTTTTTAGTTTCTTTAAACACGGTTTAACAATTTAATACAGTTCAAGAGAACGAGTACTTCAGTTGGTAAAGCGTTGACTGACAAATTTCCATTATTTTCGGTATCAGGTCGTCATCCAGGTATACTAGATCCAGCCATTCCTGCAAGTGTGTCTGGACAGGCCTGATTAGAGTCTGTATTTAGTACACTGTACTTAGTATTTATTACTGTATTTAGTATAGTGTATACTGTACTCTTCCTCTGAAACTTGGTTTATCGTAAGTTTCAACAAAAATAATTCTTTTATGTCACCACAGACACGGCATTTTCTACCGTTCTGCCAATTTGACCACATTGCACTAGAAAGAATGAGCGAATGCGTAATGAAATGCACGAACTGCATTATTAACCTTGAGAGGGAAAATTCACTAATCATAACTTGTTCTAACGTTTTCGATAGGTTCTAAGCAAGTGTATATATGTTTTTTTAGTGACGTTTTTTAAACATCAGTAATTAGGTTTTCAATTCAATCCTTGTGTGTGTGTGTGTGTGTTTTTTTTTCGAGCACAGTGTTTGAAAAGATGCAGCGATTTTGACGAAACTTGTTGCGTTTTGTACATAACGTCTTCGTGCTGGTTCTGTTTCAGTATCCAGGAATATCAAAGGGTTAAAAAAAACGTGCTGTACACTGAAAAAACTGTACCTTTGAGTAGCAGGTACAAGTACCCACAATTTTTGAGAGGCAGTGGCGAACCCAGGTTTGGGTTTAGAGGGGCGGTTCTTTGCCTCCCAGTTCTTGGGAGGGAAGAGATTAGTAATAATAATTTAAAAAAATGTTGGTAAAATATGAACCCCTGTGCCCGTCACTGCCTCTGAAAAATAGGCGATATAATGTACCCACAATTTTTTAGAATCATGACGGGCAAAGGGGTTCACATTTTACCATCGTTTTTTCTTTATTAATCTATTCCCTCCCAAGAACTGGGAGGCAAAGAACCGTCCCTCTAAACCCAACCCTAGGTTCGCCACTGCCTCTCAAAAATTGTGGGTAAAAAATCGTCATTTTGTACCCACTATTCAGAGGTACAGTTTTTGCAGTGTAAAGTATCTATTTTCAGTGGGTTGTTCGCCAACCCCAGAAAACGTAACAAGTAAGAGTAATCATTCAGCATAACTCTCAACGTTCTGTCACAGGACAGTCCGTACCACTAGACATTACCGGTAAGGAACGACCAGGATTCTTTTCAGGAAGGGAAAACCAGATAACGTGAAATACCAGATGCTGGTAAAGTAGTTTGTCGAGTAGGAGTCATCCAGAAGTTGCGTGGTAGTAGCCGAATTTTTAGAAATACTCTTTATATTCGACAGAAAATCCAGATTAACTTACAATCCCGAAAGAAAATGGAATGTTAAAATTAAGTGACCTGTCTAAACTTGAAGGTACGGTTCCGGCATTGATGTTTGTGTTGAAAAGAGGATATCTGAACTAGTTTTATCCGAAGCCTCTTCTTCCCTACTCCTCTTGCTTTCTTCACCCACTTAACGAAGCGCTTAAATGAATCTTCACGCAGAAGTCGATTATATTGCACCATAATTAGTAATTACAACTAGCAGTAACTAAGAAAAAAAAAACGGAACAAAGATAGAGAAACTCTTTCTTCTTGATATATAGCCTTTTAAAACGCTATAGATAGCTTTACACGTGCACTTTCATGGCAATTCACAATATGTAGACTTGTGTGATAATTGCATTTCTTTCTTTCACCATAATTACCAGTTCCTGATAGGCAAAGTCCATTTACTGCATGAGTTTTTTTATTTTTATTTTTTATGTTTGTATTTATAAGGTGATGTACAACTGTTTGTTTTTCTGTGTAGACAGTAGTTTTGTTTTTTGCGATCTCTGCCATGTTTGTCAATATTTTAAAAGTTTATTATTATTATTACTATTATATGTAGAAAGTGTTATCATTCGTGTTATTGCTGTAGTTTTAGGGGATGAATGGGTTCGTTTTGCTACAGGTGTCATTTCTCACCTTTTTCTAAGCCTTGTAAATTGATCTATTTTAACTTAACAAAACAAGCACTGTTGTGTTATGTATATGTTATGTATATTAACCAGAATGCAGCTTTCATTCAAACTACGGTGAAATGGACATTTCTTCTGTTTAAGAGGAAATACATGCTGGTACCGTGATATTATAAATGCAGAATTGCTTTTATTTCTATGATTCTTCCTCTCTTTCCTTTTTGCCATAAAAATGTGGGTCACTCTTTAAAAACTTTACAGATATTTAATGAACCTAGTTTTCTTGTGATGTTACAAACTTTTAAAAGGTGCCGTCAAACCCTGATGTATATGGTAACTAAACTAAAATTTCATACTGCGTGAGTGAACGTAATGAATGCCAAATTCAGTACTTAGCGTAGTGTCTACCTTCCCCTAAGATGTACTTGACTAGACCAGCCGAGCCTCGACGGCTTAGGACAGGACTTAGTGCACTAAATGATTGTTCCTATGAAATTAACTCATGTGACAGTTATTAATGAAATAGTCAAGAAAAACAACATTATTTACATCACAAGCATCTACAACATCAGACATGGCCAAAATGACCGTGAAAGTTAGGTCCAACAAAGAAGTATTGACAGTTATGATTATATTAGTCTTTCAGTGCTCATAATGCAGTTACATAATATTTTAAGCAAGTCTTTGGACGATTTTCAGAACTTCGCTCAGTTTGCTGAAAAGATTAGAAACTGTTAGCTTTAATCAGACTTAATTTCGGCCGGTGTAACTCCAACAGTAAACATAATATGCTAAAAATCTTTCGAATGAAGCTAAAATTTCTAAATTCCGTATATGAGATTAAGTAGTCGTATCCTAGTTAGATTGTCAAAATTTTTTAACACTTGTTGTACACATTTTTGTTGACATTGTATGATAAACCTTGGCACCCTTATTTGCATTAAGCTTCTCCAATAATAGCAACAAAAGTTATATTATCTGTCTTCTTCGTATACTTTTTACAATTTATTCTATCTATTGATCGTACCCAGCGATTAAGTGGTAACGCCGGGTTCGATACCCGCTGCGGCCAGAAGTGGCTCTGAGTCTGAAACTGTAGGTTCCTACCTTAGAACGTAATCTTCATCCAGTGGAAGGTAATGGAAAACCATCGGTTCATCTACCCAGGAAACTTCGGGTTCAATTGTGCCCATTAGCAGCAGTGCATTTTTGTAGAGTTGATTGAAGGGTTCATTTTTTGTGTTTGTGGCTATACATTTGATGATAAAACTGAAAACTGTTGTTCTTATAGTATTATTATTATCAGTGCTCGAAGGGGAAGGGACACGGCGTGCCCTTACCTTTTTCATTTTGGATTTGGCGTACCCTCTACCTTTTTATTAATGGAAACTCATTGGCTTTACTTTGAATAGGCAATCGCCACCGCTAGGTGCAAGCGTACCCTTAGTTTTCTAACCCACTTCTCCAAGCGTACCCTTTCCTTTTCTAACCCACTTCGAGCACTGATTATTATGCATGTATGTGTCGACAAATAATTATTGGTATAATTTTTCGTCTTAGCCCAGAAACATTGCTAGTTAAGAATAGTGTGCGGCCAGTTGAAGTGTATGTAGTTCAGTTACTTTGGACTCGGATGATTCGTCTAGTCTTGTATGGTAGACCTTGGGCATGAAGAAAGAGAAGACACGTGCGAGTCCTTTTCGTTTACCTGTGACGTATTCCTCAAGTATATGAGGCTTATTTACAGAAAGTTGCTACTACGACTTTCATTAAGATAACTTGCGTAGTTGTCTTTCCTGTTAAGTGCTCGTTATCGGTAGAAGTATTTTTTTGTTGCAGTTAAGTGAGTGTAGAAGTGAGTGCACACTGGTAATGAAAGAATATTTTTACCCCTTTAAATATTAATAAAATTCTTGCACATTGTGACAGAGATTGATTGTTTGTTGATTATGCTTTTACTGTTAGGTTTCTAGTTTAATTTATGGTGGAGTTGTTTGTATTTGATTTTTTTTTAAATTATGGCCTTTAGGCATGTAAGGCTCAGGTCGGGAAAGGATTCGGGGAGGTGTCGGCCAGTCTGTGTTGAAGGTGCTATCCCGGCATTTACCTGGCGTGACTGAGGAAAACCCTCAGTCAGGATGGTCAACCGCTGGGTGTTTGTATTTGAATTCCTAGTCAGTTCTCGTTATACCTTACCTTACCACATGGCGCTACAGCACTGGGTATGCTTTGGCCTCCGATACTATTCGCCTCCATTCCATTCTATTCATTGCTGTGTTCCTCCAATTTCTTATCTGCATCGCCGTTAGATCCTCCTGCACTTGGTCTATCCACCTTATCTTCGGTCGCCCTCTTTTCTTGTTTGAATATACTCTTTTTCTTCTAACATTCTTCTTGGCATTCTTTTCCCATCCGTTCTTAATACATGACCCGCCTAGCTAATTCTTCTTAATTTGACAAATCTATGTCGTTTCCTTCCATTACGGTATTTATCTCTTCATTATTCAATGTTCTCCATTGTTCACCTTCTTTTACTGGTCCTTCCGAACTATTTTCCTTTCAAATCTGCGTAGCCTATTTGTGTCTTCTTTCTTTAGCGTCCAAATCTCTGAGCCATACGTGACGACTGGCCTGATTAGTGTCATGCAAATCAGTAATTTAGTTCTCCTTGTTATGCTTCTGCTTTTTAGTAGCTTTTGGTTCGCATAATACGCTTTATCACTGTCTTTTATTGCTTCGGATATGTTACTTTTTTCATCTAGTAATAAGCCCAGATATCGGAATCTGTTCATTCTCTTGAATATCTTTCCCCAATTTTAATTTCGTGTTTCTTTTTTCCTTCATTTATTGCTATGTGCATATATTTTGGTTTGTCTGTGTTTGTGTACAATCCTAATGAATTCCCTTCTGCTTCTAGTTTCAGATATGTGCTTTTCAGTTCATTTTCGGTCCTGGCTATGATTGTCAAATCATCTGCATATACAAATATTTGATTTAGTCTTGTAAATATGGTTCCTCCTTTATCTATTTCCTTTACTGCTCTATGGAGGACTATGTTAAATAGTATTGTAGATAGGGCATCTCCTTGTTTGACACCACAGTTGTATTGGAATTCTTGCCCTGACTGATTTTCTATCTACACTTTGGCACGTGTTTTATTGATTGTCTTTGATGCAATGTTTCTTAGTTTCTTTGGTAGTTCTGTTTTCTCTAGGCAGGTTATTGGTTTCCTTCTGTTTACACTGTCAACTGCTTTCCTGTAGTCTGTGAATAGTATATGCAATTCTGTTCCATGCTCATAACTTTTCTCTATCGTCTGTTGTGCTTCTTCCTTTCCGAAAACCGCACTGGTATTCTCCTATTTCTTGTTCTATTATTTGTTCTATTCTCCTCTGCAGTATGTTTGTTAGAACTTGGTGTTTAACACAGTGTTATTCCTCTGTAATTGTTGCAGTCTGTTCGATCTCCTTTTTTATGTAAGGGACATATGATTCCCGTATTCCAGTTTGTTGGCATTTTTCTTCTTTCCATATCTCTCTTATTAATTTATATATTTCATCTGTCCATCTTCCACTCGCATATTTTATCATCTCTCCTGTGATCTCGTCATCTCCTGGTGATTATTATTTTTTTAGTCTTTTTACTGCTTCTGTCTTTAGTCTCTTTCTTGCTTGGTTCATCTATTATGTCTCCTCTCTCTTCGAAGTCTGAGTCTATATTTGTTTGTATTTCATGAGATTGTTCTTGTTCCTTGATTACCGGTTCTTCTACCTGTAGTTTCTCCTTAAAATATTGTCCATCTCTTCGTTACATCTTCATTTCCCATCAACACTCAGTTCATATCTTTGCATCCATATACTTTTGGTTTATATCCTTTGTTCATTTTGTTTATTGCTGCGTAAAGTCGTCTTGTTTCATTCTTCTTGCTTAAATTTTCTATTTCTTCTATCTCTTGTGCCATTTTGTCTTCCTTCTTTTTCCTGCATATTCTGTTTGCTTCTCTCCTTAGCTCTCTGTACCTTTCCCAATTCCCTCTTGTATCCCTTTGTATTGCCTTTAACCTTGCTTCATTCTTTTCCTTTATTGTTTTGCGGCATTCATCATCAAACCAGTAATTTTAGTTTTTCTTCTGCATCTTTCCTATTACTTCTTCTGCTGTTGTTCTTATGATCTTTTCCATTTTTTACACTATGTTATTTGTTTCCGTTGTAATTCGTTTTCTTTCTTGCTGTTCCAGTATTTCGTTCATTCTCTCCCTGTACCTCCTTGATTTCTTCATTTTTGAATTTCTCTAGGTTCCACTTACGTCTCCTTTGCCCTTTTACTTGTTGTACCTTGCTTAATTTTTCTCTAATCTTCGCTTTCACCATGTAATGATCACTGTCTCTATTCGGTCCTCTATAACTCCTTGAGTCTATTACTGAAGTGCAATGTCTTTTGCTTACTAGTATATGGTCTATCTCAGTGGTATTCAACCGGGGGTACGCGAACCCCCAGGGGTACTCGAAGATGTCCCTGGGGGTACGTAACCTTACCTGATATTTCATAAATGATCAAAGCTGCAGAAAAAATATTTATTTCCATTTCCATTTTTGTATTTTTTGACAATGCACTACGGTTAGTGTGGTAACGTAGCCTTAGGAAACAAAAAGTTCTCAAAGATCAGGAGAGACGAATACAGTGTATTTCCTTCTGAGAATAAAATATGCTCTGGCTGACGGTACAGGACAGGAATGTCACCATTACTTCCAGCTGTGTCCCCTGCTACTGCAGGTAGAAGCAAGACGTTATTTTAGGGACCTTGGCCAAGAGTGTTGACCTTGTATCAAGAGGGAGGGGAGGGACAAAGCAATATTCTTCCCCAAAACTTCCACATTCTGGGATCCTGATTCTTGAACAGTACAGTACTGCGAGTTTCGTTGTTCATGCGCGTTCTTCCGAATCCTCGAGTAGAGACGCAGTTGCTCCGCTTTTTTCTTGTTATTTCGGCGAATTTCCGGTAACCTGTTTAACTTCAGTGGCGTGGTCACGTTGATAAGTACGTTTCTAATTTTTGCGAATTAAGAAACGCCCAACAATTTGTAACCATTCATGTTTCTCCTCTGTATTTTGGAATTTTCCTCGTTTATCGTAAGAGGAAAACGTAAAATCAAGGAAGAAAGTGCCAGTGGTCGTAGTGTTCAAGAGGAAAATGCAACGGCTTCTGTTTCATCATATTGTGTTAGTGCGAGTAGTGTGGAACCCCTGCGAGCAAGTGCAAAAGTCCTAAAATCGGGCAAAATGTCAAACTGAGAAACGAAGTGAAGTGTTTCCTTTACAAATTGAAATCCGCTTTTATTACGTATTCTGAAGATGAGGAGTGGATTTTGCAGCTTGCTTTCTTGGCAGATATTTTCAACAAATTTAATGATCTCAATCTTCAGTTGCAAGGCTTTGACAGCAATATTTTCAGAGCGCGTGATAAGGTAAAGGAATTTTATCGAAAACTTTTATTTTGGGCTGAATGTGCTAATAAAGGAAATATCGCATTTTTCCCAACTGCTTTTGAACTTTTGGAACATTTTTTTTTTTTTAAAGAAAATGAAATGCCACCTACAAAAATCTCAGTTTCTGAAACATTTTCCTGAAA
>JAGDQP010011407.1:0-14534 GCA_022664845.1 Lepisma saccharinum
TTTATTAATCAGCCCCAAGTTTTTCAAATAAAATGTTGTAGCCCCCCGGATATTTTGTCCTGGCGACGTCCCTGTTTTCCCCTCTCCTATCCCAGCCTCAGCCGTAGATGCCTAACTTCCATAAATACAATTCCTAAATTCACTGGAAATTTCATACACAAACATCCATGCAGAACACTTTTCATAAAGTTCCAAAAAAATTTACCACACTCTTGAACACTGCCTAGGACAAAAGTAACTCTTCGGAACGTCCAAAGATATGCTTTTTATCGACAAAATATTCCTTTCACAGATGCTATTTCCCTGGTTTCCCTCTACAAATAATTTTCTGAGATTATAAGCTATTTGCGAAGAATACGAAATTTCAGTATAAAATGACCAAAGTAGAAAAAAAAAGAAAAAGAAAGAAAAGATACAAATTACCATACATTGGTTAATGACGGATTAATCAAATCAGTAATCTGAAGATCCGAGATACAAACAGAAGATATTCACAGGAACATTGGTGATAAAACAGATAGACTGACAAGCAAGCATTAGTAACACTGCTTCGTGATGCTAGCGGCGCGTAGTGAGCCAATCGCGAACTACGTGAACGCGTTACGGGGCGAGTTGCAAGTTGGGTGAGGTAGTGGTTGGATGCGATGTTGAGTGCTCGCAAATATGTTGTAGCAAAAAGGGTTCGCCCTGAAGGTTGCAATACGTCGTAACGTAAACATTTCGTGAGCTCGATATGGAGTCCACAACTACGAAAAGAGTTTTGACGCGGCAGCTGGTAAGTATTTCCACATTTCTTTTTATCGAGCTTTTAATTATTGTCTGGTGTAAAAGTGGGTCGTTTAGCCTTGGTGCAGGTACAAAAGAAATCTATTGTAGTTCACAGAGTATATACATTGTGTGGAATTCTCGCCAACTTGACCGCCATAATGCGCTTAGCTGATGTCACGACCGCACAAAATTCGCGAAAACTTGATGGATATGAGATGCAATGGTGGTTGCATAACAAAATAAAACAAAGGTGCAATGAAATACGAGGGTCTGGACGCCGAGAGTAAGAAAAAATAAAAATGTATAGAAATTAGTACTCGAGTTGGTAGCGGTGCCCAATCTCTTTGTTAGCCGGTCGGGGGAAGAATTTTTTTTTTCTAGGTGACAAATTGCAGTGATGCAAGTACCAAAATAACATCTTACAACATTACGTTTACATTTCTCACCTAGTATGTGTTGTTGTTATCGTACTTACGTCATGTTTGAGATCTTAAAATGCAGAGTTTATCGATTGGTGAAAAATACATTTGCTCTTTAAACTTATTTCCTAGTTCAACATTTCTAGAAGACTGGGCTATTTCTTTTAGGGGATGAAGTGAAACCTGATCCTATTTTTCTAAATCTTTTGACTAGTTTGGAACAGGTTATCTAGTACACCAATATTTTTTCAAAGAAAGCCGAAATTCTATTTGTAGTTTCCGCTTCATTAGTTCTTCAAAAGATAGCCGCCAAGTGCATTATTTATTAATCATTTTGATCCGAAATAGCAAATTTGGTTACACAAGACTTACGTACTAATAAACACAAATTACTGCGATTAGATTGGGTACAAGTAGGCTTATTGGTTCTGTGTGTGACAATAGCTTGTGCCCAAATTTGATTAAAGCAGATGAATTTTTATGTGCGGTGCATTATTTCTATAGCATCTGTATATTAGTAATTCAAAATTGCAGATGTACTTCGAGGGGAGAAGGCAGGTTTTGTCAAATGCATTGCACGCATGATCAGAGTTACGTGGATGTTCATTGTTGCATTTTCCTTTGTTGGGACATCTTATTGTTCCGGTATGATAGCGAATATGTTTCCAGAGCAGATTCGCATCTTTGGTGATAGGCGTTCTGTAACATTGCTGGTTACGCATATCACAGTTTGCTCTTGTTACGAAATGAAGATATTGCATTATTTGTGTTTCATCGATAAATGATTTTGTTTACATATATTATCCCTCAGTTTCGCACATGTATTTACACATCAAACATGCACTTTAGGTCCTTGGACAGACCTACGCTTCTGGAAGAGGATGGTGAAAGTTGTTGGACCTCTGTGTTCGGATAGTTTATAGGTTAAGTTGTATTTTGGATAGGTACCCTTGACATTTGATAAATATGTGAGATAACATTAGTCGGCTAGATTGCAGTACCGTACGTATTTCTAACATTTGTAGGACTTAAAAGCCTATAAGTATACGACATCGATATTTCTTGCCCCTTTTCTCTGAGGAGTCCCGGAAGTAAATAAGGTCTATTGTGATGGTAATATATTATTTTCGGCAGAGCAGAACTTTTCCATGTCTCGATAATTTCGTCTTACTATTATCGTGAGAGGTATCGGTAAGCTTACGTAGCGATCTTTATAAGAGTAGCGTTCAGATCGGGAAGCTGGGATCGAGTTACAGTCATTTGAGAGTGCTTTTTTTGTTTCCATCAGTGATTGATTGATTGTGATTTTCTACGTACTTTGATGATTCCGATAAGCAACTGTTACACGAGTGGGGATTTCGGAAGCCTACAGTAAACGTCACTTGTGCCAGTGGGATTTTCAGCTTGAAACATAGGTACAGAGTTGTAACGAAAAATTTAGGGAAATAGGCTTTATACGGCCTTCTTCTTTAGAGTATGTGTGGGATGTCTGTAATATTGATCACAAATACAGGCGGAGAGAGAAACTTTAATATTACTTTAACCTCCAGATATGTTGTTTAAATACTAATGTATGTGAAATCGCTTACGTGTTTGTTATGATGGGTAAGGTGCAGTTTTTCACGAAGTGACCACATAGCGGTTGGTTTCAACTCATTTTTTTTTCTCTGAGGACTCAGTATTTTGACATGTTATTAATGTAAACTGTATTCTGTATTGGATATTAGCCTATGTTACTATCGCCTTACGCGATGTCGATAGAGATTCAGTTTTACGCACATGCCTTTTGATGTCTCATTTCATTATAATTAACAGTGGCACTGTTTCAAGATTTGTATTATTACGTGTTTTAAAGTAGGTGTATCGTGTTGAACGAATGACTTGTATGATGTTGATAAGGCAGATTGGCATAAACAGAAACATTGGGATGATAGAAGTAACACGTGGTTTGGAATGACCATGTGTTCCGTGGAGGTCACGTGCTGATCTGTCTTGTGTCTGAGATAGCCCATGTGCCAAATGTATTTGATTCCTTCCTCGCTTGACAGTTTTGCTTGTTTAGGTGTACTTGAAGCAATATTTATTACGATATCAATTATTAGACACGCAGGCTGTTGTAGAATCATTATTCTAATTAACTTTGTAATCATTTTTATTTCATTAGGCTTCATGTGATTAGATTACGTTAGGTCTGTTTATTTTTTTCCGCTAAGGAGCATACTAGCTTGTGAAACAGCACAGATTGTGGGATTTATTGTCGACAAGGTAGCTTGTGAGTTGTGGAACAGATCGTCGTGATAAGTTTTTTTTCCTTATAAGTTGATTTGTAAACACAGTTAACCCTACAGTGCTAACGTAGGTAAAAGTCGTATCACTGATAGCATTGGGTCTGTGAGACCCATTCACATTCTTCTGTTTCTGAATTGAATCGAACTTCAGTTTATTGAATCATATATGTATTAAATCGAAAGGATATCAAATATAGAAAGAAAATACTGGAAATATGACATTTTGTGAAGAAAATAAAAAGCTGTTACGAGACATAAAAGAAACCTGTCATCTTCGTAGTGTAATGTAAATTTTTCAGTACACTTTTGGTGTATTCATGCAGTTTACAATTCACAACACCGTGTCAAAATATTGAGTACCAAAGGTGCACTTCAAGAATCAGCACCCAAAAAACCGATGAATTTTATGTAACATGTGAGCATGACTCAAGCACGCCAGCGGTAACGTTGGGTCCACCAGACCTAAAGTCCAGAACTTTCCCCTTACCCAGAAAATAAATAAATGTAAAGCTAAAGAAGAGAACTAGCTTCGCAGAATTATAAAGAAATATGAACTTGAAAGGTGAAAAAAAGAATGAATCTTGCTCACCGTTTCTAAATAATCCTTTTCTTTTTTCAAATAAGTATCTGTTTGGTTCTGTCAGGTCCAACGTTGTCACTGTAATGTTAAATATGCGTATTTGTAGTGGATTGTCTACGGGAGACTCGGACGAGGATTTTGCGCAAATATTTGTGCCTCTCTCTGATGACTGCTTGACCTCCGTCTTCCTCATCGATCACAGATTGGGGTGTTAGTGTTTTGTATGTCGTGTTGATTTGCGGATATCCGTAAGTGTATGTGTGTTGATTGTAGATTGTCGAGGACTTATACAAATATGTTAGTCGTTGATTTGGCGAATTATGCACGAATACGTATGTCTCAGATGACAGCTTAATCTCCCCCCTACCCCAGCCCGGTCCGCCTCAGAAGGAATGTAATAACCTGAATTAATCGTGATTAAGTTCTCCGATAAAGCTGGTTTGTTGCTATGGTTTTGTATACATTCTAAGCGGCAAGTACTTTTAAAATTTGTTTAGTAGTGGTTTATGGTGGGGTTTCAAAACTCTAAATAGTGAAATTGATTTTAGATGGTGGAGTGATTTTACATATATGGGCTGAATAAAAACTTTTTTTTTTTGGGGGGGGGGGGGGAGTTGACCATGCAACTATTCGCAAATTGTAGGGGTGGGGTAGGGATTAGATTTCGGTAAGAACTGTCCCGGATTTTGACAAAAAGTAAAAAATAAATTGTCATGATGTGTAATATAACGCTTTCTGTTGCTCTTCCGGTGGAAGGATTCGTTTCCGAATGGGTAAGTTGGTGCAGAGGTATGAATTCTGGGTAATTGAGGTAGCTATTTTCGATTGTAGGCTTCTTGAGAACCTAGGATGGACGTGTCTCGAAATTAAAGACTTGAAATATTTTGAGCTAAGCGTCGAAATCTTCCTTGTGCGAAAAGCGAGTTTATCTCTAGAAATACACATTTACAATGTTTGATTTGTTATGAATTACGAAGAGGGGATCCTAAAACGAATGGTTACCTGCAAGTTTTCACATGCTACCTGTTTGGGTAGCAAAGATTTTATCCCTGGTTGGGATGATGATCGGAATCAACAACCGGGGATGAAATCTTCACGCACCAGGAAAAATCCCCGGCAAATCGAACCGGAAATACACTGCTTCTTAAGCTCTTTACTTATTACTTTGAGCTCATTACGTTGTCCATCATGTGGAGTATGACGTAGAACACATTAGATGTACATTTTTGTCGCTTAGTCCATGTTTCAGCTCTGCTTTAGTGTAGGAGAAGGGGGGGGGGAGGGTCGGGCTTGGTGCAACGTGTGTGTGTGAACAAAATACATATAATTGTGCCTACTGTTTTACCATCTTCGCGTATAAATGTTATTTCGAGGGAAGGGGGTCCAGACCTACGTCGCTGGAAGTGACGTAGATGGACCTTCATCGGTGCGCCTCGAGCCCAGTGTTTCTTTCCGCACCCCCGGAGGGAGTGTACCGCCCCCCGGCAAAATTATCCTACTATTGTAATGCTAATTGTACAAGTAACGCCCTCCCGGTTCTCTGAGATGACCCCCCCCCCCTGGGGGCTTACTTTCTGAACGAAAGCATGCTAGAGCCATTAATAGATGGCATTTGTTTGTTGTTTATAAACGAATTTGTTATATTTTGATTGATCTGTTGCAACTTCTGTAACGATAAACATGTAGAGTCATGCAGGTGACTTAGTGATTAACGCTTCATCACGAGGTTTGCGCCACTAACTAGTCTTTCGTTCACAAACCCTACGGTTCTAGTTCGAATCCTTCCTGGGACATATATTCATCACGTATTATAGGCTATTATCAGTGTATGAATTGAGGCAGACAGTTTTTTTTTATGATAGCGTATCTGGTGGTCATCTTTTATTTCGATCGTGGCGCTTCTCAAGTTCAATGCCCATTATGAAATATTACGGACGCTCTGATCCGTTTTTTTTTTTTTTCCTCTCTGAAATGCAGCTACGAGTATAAATTAATACCTTGTTGGCGTTTTAACATTTCATGTCTTAGGACACTTGAAACTTAATGCATTTAAGTTCCGTCTAAACTTACTTCCTGAGGTGACACATGAATCATTTCACATTTTTTTTTCTGCGAAATAATTGCGTATTGAGGAAGGTGTAGCCCCTGACTTAATAACATATGTGTGAATAACCCGCTGCTTCAGAGTAGTAGTTTAATAATTGATGTATTGCGTTTCTTAGACCAATTCCATAGCGTATGGACGCTATGCCAATACATTGTACTAACTTGCACACATGGTGGTATAGAATACATATGTAGAGAATTAAGTTTTGGAGCAGTACTTGGACATATATGTGACATACATTCACTTTCATTATCACCTGTTTTCTTTTCCCTTATAATAATTAGTCTTGCAAGTATTTATCAATTGTATAGTAAGTTTTGTTTGTCAACATTTTATCTTCACGAGAGATCTTATTATGAAGATATTAGATGATAGTGTACGACATAGGTTTGTTATATGAGTCTTCCAATTGAGGTTGTCGTCAATATATATAGCCCTAAAAACTTAGTACTTGTAACACATTCTGTGGTGGTGTTACTTTAGGTTAATTTAGGATTAGCTGAGACAGCAGGATACGAAGGAAAGAAATAATAATACAAGGGGGGGGGGGTTGTTGTCTTGTTCAACCTCAAAACACAATTTCCGGAGATACTCTTTGCATTTATGATGGCTTTGAAAGTAATTATCCTTTGAATTTTAATTCGCTTTATTGGTAGCCATGAATTTCCTGGCTCCAGAGGTTTATATTGTATTCTCAAGCGTCGAAAAGGATCTATAGGTGTTTTGTAGTCTTCTGCTGGCGTATTGAAAAATGTGATTATCAAAAACTTTTCGTTTAACCAACATTATCGGTAAGAATAGCAGCAAGTGAGTACAATACATATATGAAGAATGGCGTTTCGTGGCGAGCATTTCATAGGTTAGATAGAGGCGGGTAGAGGCCCTTTCTCTAGCCTGCTATACGAGCATTCGCCTCACATATCTAATGAAAAGTCAACAAGCTCCGTAGAGGGACTTGCACTGGAATGTTATTTTGTTAGGAAGAAAAAGAAATATTGGTGGTTTTTACTTTAAACTTTGTTCAAGGAAGAAAGCTAAGCATCGACGCTGGCCTTCATTTAAGATACTACTCCGACATTCACCAGTATGGTTGAAAGAGAAATCTGAAAAGATCCGTATTATCATGACTCAAACCTGTATTGGAGCGACAGTGTTTACCGATGTCACTTGGCCTGAGACTGAGTTTTGCTGTGTTAATGCAGTCGTAACGTACGCTATCGTTGGAGTTCGGATTTCGTGTTCGCTATTTTAGTAAGGCATAGCCATGTGAATATCAAGAGGGAAGAGTTATACAGTATCCTGATACGATTTGGAATTCCGAAAAAATTGGTTCAACTAGTGAAGATGTGTCTCAGTGACCCCATAAGCAGAGTCTGGATAGGTAATAATATGTCAGATAGTTTCAAGATTCGCAACGGATTGAAACAAGGCGATGCCCTGTCACCACTACTGTTTAACTTTGCGTTAGAATATGCGATTTTAAAAATCAAAGGGGCTATCATTGAATGGTTTGAATCAGCTGTTCGTATACGCGGATGATGCAGATTTAATAGGGGACGATATAGATGCACTACAAAGTAACACCGATGTCTTAGTAGAAGCGTGCGATGAGATAGGTCTACAGGTAAACATAGATAATTTTAACAAAATACATGATAAGCCGAAACACAGGGAATGAAGAGAAACTAAACATACTTAAATATTTGGGAGCATACGTAACAAGCATAAATGAGGTCATGGAAGAAATAAAAGGTCGCTTAGTATCGGGGAACGCGTGTTTCTGTTCAGTCCAAAAACTTCTAACATCGCGATTAATATCAAGGAAATTGAAATTGAAAATATACAGAACGGTTATTCTGCCGGTAATACTTTACGGTTGCGAAAGTTGGAGTACGACCGTAGCAGATGATCATAAATTACGTGTGTTTGAAAATAAGGTTTTGAGAAAGATATACGGGACCAGATGGAGAGTAGAGGAGGCTGCATAATGGAGAACTCCACGGATTGTACGATTCACCATATGTAAAAATAATGAAATCGCGACGACTAAAGTGGACAAGCCATGTAGCTCGGATGACGGAAAAACTAAGATTATATTCTATCTTGGTTGGAAGGCCGGATGGAAGGATACCATTGGGAAGACCGAGACGTCGTTGGGAGGATAATAGAAGAGATCTTCGAGAAGTAGGTGTTCGTGATGAAAACTGGCTTGATGTTGCCCAGGATAGAATCCAGTGGCGAACGTTTGTTGCTGCGGCGATGAACTTGAGAGTTTCATAAGCCATAGAGTGAGTTAGTTAAATAACCATATGAATCCTACCAGGGCATATTTAGTACCTTTTTTTCCCAATATTCGTTTGAACTGATTAACTTATAGAAGAAAAAAATAGTGACTTGGAAGAAATCGTATTACTGCCTTATACATTACAGAGAGACATTTTATCTCAATGTGATCTGTTCTCAGTGTGTTTTCTGACTGTGATTTTATGATTTGTATGTGCGTGTAATTTCTTGTTCTGTATTCATTGTTTACAGTTGTATATTGAGTGCTTTGTGTGTGAGCTTTTAAGCTGTTAACGTCTGTTGTGTTTACTCTCTATGAACGAATAGTTGCTACGACACGGGGCTTTGTTGGATCTGGCCATGTCTTGGGTTTGAGGCAGACAGAGTGCGACTACATATGCTACCACTCGCCGCGAAGGTATTTCTCGTAAGGGGAATAAAGCAGTCGATGGGTGGAACTACATGACAAGGTGTGTATCGTTGTGGAAGGTTCGGCGCTAAAGACGAAACAACGTAATGACGAATTATACGGACTGATTGTTTACGCGTAGGAAAAGTAAACGGAAGTACGATGTGCATGTCGCTGGGCACAGAACGAGTGACCAGTTGCTAGCTTCAACAACAGCTGATGGTGCTCTTATCGCCCCCCCCCCCCCCCCCTGTTATTAGTTTCTTTACCGAGAAATTCACCACGGTAGTAACCATCTAGCTTCCACGGTTTCGATAGCTGAAGTTAAAGCCGTCCTCCTTCTGCTATAATACAGGGGCCGGCAGCATGCATAGACCATTTTCAAGCGCTTACAATTTACGAACAAAAAAACGTAGGAGATGGTAATAATACTAAACCATAGCCAAAAGCTGGCCATTTATGGAAATACATACAAACGTTGTCAAAAACACAAACCCTACAGATCACTTCTTGAAGATCAAACCCTGCAGATGGTCACTGTCGCGTTCAACACATTCATGTATGCGGCGGACAAAACTATTCATGACGTTGCCCAAAATCTGAGGCCACGTGGCAGTTATTTCTTCAGGAATGTCAGGAACACGTGTTTGGAAGACCTTGCTCTACAAGAAAAGGTCACATACCGACAAGTCTGGCGATCGGGCGAAACATACGCTTTGTTAACACCACACTTTCGCCACTTTTGTAGTCTCTACAAACAAAAGCACGATGCGCTAGTAACCACTTCTCAATGATAACTAAAATGGCGTCACCTCCTCTCCTCCTTCCTCGCGCGAATTCACATGACGCTCGTTGCTGGGCCGCACGAACTACCAACCTTTGAAAATGATCTATAGACGCTGCCGGACCCTGTATTTATCTAAGATTATTGCTATGATAAGATAAGATAAAATTAATTGTATGAGCGGTAACAGCACTATGGCTTACGCCCGTCCCGGTTATTGCTATGACTTACAAGGTACTCACCAAGGGGCTGAGCCCGATTTTGATGAAAATTCGTATGTAGGTACAGTGACTAAGTAAACATTTACAGCCGCATTTATAGCTGCTATGGTCAACAAATAACGAAAAGGGGACTCGAGAAATATGGAATGGAGAGAGCAAGTACATTGAATACAGCGTAAGGAAAACGCCTTTCTTTTATAAACTGTTACATATATTGAAAGCAAATGGCTCTTAGTGGATACTGAACAGTAGGTGGTACATGCTGGAGGTGTGTGAATTGTTAACACCCTAAACGAGCTGGTAAGCTTCTAAGGACGGGTCCTACAGTTTTTTTGGTAAAGGCGGCTCCGAACGACTGCGTTCAATGGACCCCCGGCAGGATTTGAACCCGGACCACCAGAAAGCGAGCGCTCTAGCCTCTCGGCCACATGCTGTCATTGACCGCCATCGTGACTATGCTTGAAAATTTTAAAATAGTAAGTGAGTCATGTGATATATCAATATGTACTGGAGTGTGATGAAGTTAACTTTGGCATAACTTTTAATCCTGTACGATTAAATGACACATGAAATTGACAAAGATAATGCGTAAGTCGAGTGATAGAAACAATGTTGCCATACTGCTACAGAAGATGTACCGTTATGTTAGCAAATGTGATCTTTACTGCCGCAACATGAAGTTCACTATAAAGTTGTAATCATACTGACGGTAAATGAAGTCACAGTTTCAAAATGGTAGGCGAAAGTGACATTCTCCAGGTCGATTTCACGTGTCATTTTATCGTATAGGATTCGAGTTATGCCAAAACTAACTTCATTATTGAGTTTCTTGTAATATTCCGAAACAAATTGATATATCACATGACCCGCTTACTATCTTTTAAAAATTGAAGCATAGTCAAGATGGCGGTCGTTGTCGGTATAGTCGCTAGCATGTATCACCTCATGTGATCGGTGCATCTTTACGTCTTTATCTTCGCAGTATTGATTACATCTTCTACCTTTGTTGGAGATCGAAATCGTCTGTGTGTGTTCCTGATATGGATCTCTTCATTGCATTTTGTATAACTTCCAATCTTTGAATCGTTTGCACTTTGTGTGTTCATCGTTTTCCAACTGTGCATCATCGCAGATAGGAACAAAATAAGATCAAACACTTTACGCTTGAGGCAGTTTTTATTTACTTTTTCAAGATATAATTACGTATTCTTTGTGTGGTAATTGCAAAAATGGTCCTGAGAGATCGTCTGAAGTAATTGTGAAAAATTTATTTCGAAATTCACATCTGTTTATAGGTAGGCCTACATTATATGACTCGTCATTCTTGAAATAGTAATTTTCACAGAAATGATTACTAGGCTATGTGTGTGGTGACTTGCTGTAATTTTTTGGAGTAGAATTTTCGTACAGAAGTAAATAGAAAATTTTAAACGACACTAAGGTTTCTATACAAGCTTTATATTTTCGGATCTGATGTGTCTTTTGGAAAGGGTGGTAAACATATAGCACGGAAGCTGGAACAAGTGGACAGATGATTCAGACTTCTTCAGTATATTTTCTTTTCCAGTATGTCTGATTACTTGTGAAGCAGTCTCTATTAAAGGCTTTTAAAGACCGTCTTCATGATAGACGTTCTGACGAAAAGCACACTAAACGTTGAGCAAGGTATTGTATTGTCTGTTGGTAAAATTTCCCTTCCGAATTTTAACGGTTTTTCACTGAGACGTAAGTATTTGATTTTTAACAGTACAACGTAAAAACGCCTTCTTGTCCTGGTGGACGAAGGAACCACATAGTTCCTGTTTTTTGTGTAGGATATACCTAATAACGCATAAATTGATTCTACAGAGGGTGAGGAATAAATATTGATACCCTTGGTGGGACATAGGCCTACTTTATTGCAAAATTAACGAAAACGACAAAGCTCATCTATCTTCAAAATAATGTCCATCGTGTTCACTGAAACGGTATAAGCCAACATTGAGCAAAACTGAATGCCATCATGATACCAGCCTTTTGGCTTGGGGAAAAGAACTCCTGGACCCCGGTTTCCACCTCCTCTTGGTTTTGGAAATTTCTACCACGCAGGAAGTGCGCTATGGACTTGAAAAGATGATCACTGTAAGCAAGATCTGGGCTATAAACTGGGTGAGGTCAAAGTTACCAAGTTCTTGTATTGTAGAAAGGGTTGATCTTGCCACAGGGGTAGGGCGTTATCAGACTGACGCGTCTACGGTTGCCTAAATTTGGATATTTCTGTGACAAAGCAGCGTACATTCGCTGAAGTTGCTCCGACTAAAGCTAAACTGTGATTCCACTGCCATTTGGAACAAATTCATGATAGACCTCAGCTTCACAGTTCCACCACCATACGCACAAGAAGATCACCTTGTGCTCAAACCTTCCACGTTTGGCTACTCCTTCTGGTAGCTGACACCGGTCTAACCACGACGTACATCCACTCGTCACTGGGCTTGTCCTGGAGTTCGGGTTACCAACTTTGGATGAATAAATTACGGGATAATACCGAAAAATACGGGACAATCTGAAATAACCTAAATAAAATTAACTAGTAAGGTACTGTACTACTATATGGCTACCCGCACAATTTACAACATCTATTATAATCAAGAGCACACAGAAAAGAAACGTCTTGCTTGCGAATTTTCACACTCCAAAAGCACCGGCGGGTGGAAAATGGAGATTTCGAGTTCCTAAGCATAGTTTGTGCCTGCACTGCAAGAAAAATGAATATTAATTCAGTACCTTTCCGTGTTTCTGCGCTACCACATTTTTTTTTTAATCAACACTACAAATTGTGTTGATTTCTGCGAGTCAACCCAATGGATTTGTCAATTCTGATTCACCACAATGAAGAGTGTCACAGGGCTACTACTATCACAGTGCTGAATCAAAGAAATCATACAACAAACGGTGTTCATTTAACACAAAATGTCGTGGTCGCTCTGGTACACCGAAAAGTGTTTTATTAATACAGCTATTTTTGCATTGTGTTATCAGTTAGTGCAAACAAGGCGTGAGTATTATATCTCCACCCCCAGGTCTCATGTTGGGGCCTGGGGTATAAACAGATTGTTCTCGCCAATTTGCATAGTAAACAGTTGGAAAAGAGTCCTTCACTGTTTATTTCTTAAAATTATTGATATGTTGAAAATATGTCTGAAAGTTTCCTACTTATAATACGGGATGCACAAATTTCACCTAAAATCCCTTATTATACGGGACAGGTGGCAACCCTAGCTGGAGTCAAATCATGCGTTACAACTTACAACTCGTCAGCTTCTGTTCGTCTTCCCTAGCTAGTGAAGGTGACGCACAATGCTTGACTGTGAAGCATCGAGTTCTGCGGACGTTTGTCGAGTACTGGTGGATGGATTTGCCTCCACTGTTCGGCGAGAATATGTACGAATCAAAGGTGGTTGGTCTGGTTGGGCGTACCTTATCTGCCAATTCCAGATTTCTAGATTTGAATTTTGAGAACCATCTTTTACGGTAATGCCTTGTTTAGATTACTAACATTTTACGATGGTAAAAAGTATGGGTAAAACTAACGTGTGTTCAGACTAACGAACTTGGTTATCGTGCTTGTTGTACCGTTGTCTATGAAGAAACAGGAAGAAGTTTCCGTAGAGTAAAGAATCATCTTATTACAGGGAGAGGATTATTTTTTTAAAAAAATGAACACAAATTATTTGATTGTAGCGTAACATTTTGTAGATTAGTTCTGCCATTGTTCTATTATACTTTAAAAGTGATACGCACCACTAGGATACTATATATTTCGATAAAGAAATAAATAAACTCACGAAGTGAGCCGGGCCTAATGACCAACTTGCGTTTAGACAGCCGTTTCTGACTAACGTTACAAGATAACCGTCGTAAGTTGACACTAGTTAAATTTGAAACCCGCGTTAACGGTAACTACCGTTTACATTACTAAAATGAACTCGGGTTAACGTTAACCATGGTAAAATGTTAGTAATGTAAACAAGGCATAACATGACACACAGCACCCTGTCCTTTCTCATGACAGATGTTTCTACTAGCCCTCGCCCCATTATGATCCAACTGGAATTCATAAAGCAAACGTTCACAAATGGGGAGATTCTGTTTGCCCATTGCAGCTTGCAGAAGACACAGAAAAAGTGGTTGGATTAAATATTACAGCTGTTTTAAAGAAGAGGTATAAAAGTAATAGATTATCGAACAAAATATTGATAAGTATCTTCATGATAGACGCGAGGGACTCTACGAGCTGCCGAGAGTATCAATGTTTATGACTCACCCTCTGTGAAGATAGAATTCAGGTTGATAATGTAAGACATTCTTTTATCCGTACAGGAACGTGGACAGTGTAGGTTTCGAATTTCTCCCCAAAATTTTTGAAATACAACTGTGAAAGATTTTCAGTCGTACCAGTTCTTACTTTGATTTCCGGATTTTGTGTTCGTGTTCAAATAATTGGGATAGGGTAAGGTAATTCGGTGATATTTTCAAGGTCCCCACGCATCCTTCAAAACGTGGAAAACCCCTGATTTTTTTTTTCGATCTTCGTTTTTTGTATTCGTCATAGGTTTTTAAAAGTTGAGATGTATTTAACTATTAAATAACTTTCCTTTAAGCAGTAGAGGAAAGACAGTGATTATATATATAT
>JAGDQP010011407.1:21646-51645 GCA_022664845.1 Lepisma saccharinum
TTTCTGATTGACTTGAACGCTCATTTCTAAACTCAATTCAAGGAGTATACAGCGCGTTCATGAATTACACAGAGAGACTTCTAGAGGTGATTCCTGATATCAAAACAAGACGAAAGTTTGTGACAAATTTTTGAAATGTGCGCCGAAAGCATGGGAAAATGAACGTTCGACCAGTAGAACTGATGCGGCAAGGTACCGTCAAGGACTGTAAACCTGCTCTATTTGAAAATGCATATCCCAAAATTGTGCGAGTAGTGCGCAAGGGATTCCCCAAAGGAAGTAGTAGGTGGTGATTCAGGAATATTAAGTAGAGGTAGGTCGAAGTGGGCATGAATTAAGACTTACCATGGGAGTAAGGATGACTTACGTCATTCCCAGCATCCAATCGGACAATGATGTTCAATTTCTTTAGTAACAAATGTAGCGTTTGGTGAAATTATGAAATTCTTATTCCTGTTTATTATACAACCACGTTTATTTATTTTGAAAATCGTTCGGTATATGGGTTCGACTTGGCGCAAAACGAATTATTGTTTCCTGGTGGAAAGCCATTCATGCTCATTTCGACCCATCTTTACCTCAGAGGATTTCTTGGAATCCTTTTTGGAATACCTTGCGCATGCATTGCGGAATTTTGAAATATGCATCACTTGAAAAAAAAAAAAATGATCACCTGAAACGACCTTAAGAGTTGACTCATTGACTACAAGCCAGCTTTGAGCCAACATCAAGCCCAGCTTTGAACATGAGCTCGAAAATCCCTTAGCGAACGAAGGAGTTCGGAGTCGATTGTGGGTCCCGTTTATTTCCCGTGCTTATTTCAGCTGTCAATGATAACTTCAAGTCCTCCAGTTCGTATATCCTTCTAGTATGTCCTTCACATTGTCCTGTATAGTATTCGTGTCCTTAGTTCAATTTTTTTTTTCTTTTTCTATGAATGCATATGACGACATGGATAGAAGTAACATTCTAAATTCGGCTGAGAAAATTGAGTACAAAATTCTACGAGTCAGTTAAGTTAAATCTAAGCTATGGTTTCATGATTGGATGAGATTGTGATTTGCTTTGACGTGATAAGAAAATCGTAGACCTTCACGTTGGCGGCCCTAGTACCCCATCCTAATTGTCACAGGGACATGAACTATATACCTCGTTGGAAAGCTAATGGAACAATATAGATTCCAACGAGGTAATTTTTGTGTCCTCAACCGGTAGAAGAATAAAATTTAAAAAAATGGAAAATCAAAATTTTTTGAACTTTGTGGGAGGTTGGCAACACTGTTATTTGTCGTACACAAGAAAAAAGAAATTCTCACATATACGCCAGATATTGGGGACAATCATATAAAAAATGAAGAGCGTAGGTGCAATAGCAAGGAAGAAAAAAATTCGGGACGTATCACTAGTTAGTATATTTATTTATCTCTATTGATACCAATTTTTATGCTCGTAGCTCCTTGCGGGGTGCTATGCACCACATCTACCCAAATTTTTAGAGCGCTTCCTCTTATAAAGCCTGCGTGACGGATTTCACATTTTTAACAATGCGGTAATGATGTTTGTACCCTCTTTCTCTTGGAAACTGTTAGAGGTGAGTTGTATTTTAAAACCACATGTTATACCCTCTTGCGTCATTGTGTTGAACTAGAATTATTGTTGTATGTGATATATTTGCTTTTTTTTATTTACAAAGAAAAATTCGAGTAATTTCTCTCTATACATGTTATTTTTGGGTACATGATGGGCTACTAATGCAAGCAAATAAGAGAGTAGCACAATAATGCTAGTTCATAAAGTTTAGTACATGTATGAAATATATCTGCGAAATGTCATTATTTTGGTATTAATAGTCTTTGAAAAAAAAAAATCATGTACATATATTTCGAAAAATGTAGTTTTGAGAGAATTAAATTTAAAGATTTACGTGAAATTATTTCCTCTGGAGAATATCCCTACTCTCAAAAGGCACAATTTCCACAAACTACATTACTCTCTGCTTCTTCCTATTCTCTCCTGCATCTCAATTGCTTTATTTTTGATACTTTTTTATCAGCTTCTGGATCATCCACTCAATTGTTGTTCGTTTCATATCTATAGGTCACAGTGTTTTGACAATGTATGTCCTACATGGGATTTCCATTTTCTTGAATACATCTAACTATTCCTGCTGAACAACCATTATTAAAACACAAAACAGTGCCATATACCGCAATTTGAACGACTTCCGATGCAGCAAAAGTCGTTTTGAGACTTCGTTGTGAAGTTTAAGCATTGGAACTTCCATTTGGGTTCTGGGGTTCACCATGCAAACATTTTTCCAATGGACCGACATTTGCAAGAGTTCTGGAAAAGCTGCACAATGATTATGGAAAACCGAACCACCACTACTAAGGAGGCCAATTCCACAGAACCTAATTGCGAGTAGTATACGCACAATGTACACAGCCATTCATACAGGCGCATAAGGGCCTATCTCCTTGAGAGTATACAATCACGGTGTATTGAGAGCCACATAGGCACATAGAGAACACGTACATAAAAAAGGGATACATAGGGTGGAAATGGATCCACTACATTCGTCATGAATACAACACGCTCGAAATACAGGCAGGGCTCGAAATGGACCGGAGCAAACCGGAACGACGTTCCGGTTCGTGAATATCTGGAACCTTCCTGTTCCGTCTCGTCAATACGGTAATCATAGGGGGAAAGGACAATAGCATGTTAACGAAAGTAGTGTGTTCCGTTTCGTGAAAATTTTCATTCCGATCCCTGCATACAGGATATATCCTCTTGAAACAAAAAATCTGCCAGCTAGTGTGAATGGAAGGCCCGAACTCCAAGCCTCGCTCATACTGAAAAATATATAACGGTACATGACATATTGTATTCAATTTATTTGTAAATTAAAGGAAGAATTAACAAACTAGGAGTGTAATCTAAAAGAAGAAACTAAAAGATAATAAAGAAAATCTTTTATATTAACCCCATAAATCAAACTGATACATGAAATCTATAATTTATTTGAAGGAATTCCATGTGTCATAGGCACATTAAATTTGGTGGACATAAACTTGGTGGAGATTCTGAAAATATAATAATTGAAGAATCGAAATTTTTTACCCCAAATGTTTACATCCCCCATATTGGAACCACAGGGGCTCACCTTTCATGCTAGGTGTTGTCGGTTCGATCGCTGCTTTGCCAAGTGGGTTTTGTTGTGGACAAACACCCTGTGCTTGGGTTTTCTCGGGATTCTCCAGTTTCCTCCCACTTTCTTTATTTCACCAATTCATCTCATCATCAATACGGCCGGAGCCAAAAGATTCCTAAAGGCCTTAAAAATGAAATTCTAATTAACTCTAATATATCAGGAAGTCCTGCAGGAAACTACAACTCTATAACTTGAAAACTATTAAGTTTATATATAAATGTTTCTGCTTGTTGAAATTTATTGGCCGAACCTCCAGTTGTCCACCATTCACGTCCAAAGAGTGTTGCAGCCTTTTTGGGAAACCGAGAATTGCGTGCTGATGGTGCTTCTCTGGGATATTCAGATTGAATTGTTATTAAAGTCCTAAACGAACTTGTAGGGTACTAACGACAGGACGTACAATTTAACGTGGGCTCAGAACCACCTGTGTCCTTACCGGAAATTAAACCCGGGATCCCTTGATTACAAGGCAGCGAGCGTTACCACTCACCAACCGGGGACACTGGGGTATTCAGAATCACATTACTTATTTTGTCCTTCAGATCGCCCAGATTAGCTGGTTTCTGTGAATACACCTCGGTCTTTACATGTTCCCACAACCAGTAATCGCAAGGTGTAAGTTTGTTGATCTTGCAGGTCAATGTATGGGTGGGTTCCCTTCGGCCAGTCCACATCTGTGGAAATTGTTCGTTAAGACCTTAGCCGGCAAGCTCACCAGACTTACACCTTACGATTACTGGTTGTTGGGTCACTTAAAGACCGAGGTGTATTCACAGAAACTAGCTAATTTGGACGACCTGAAGGACAAAATAAAGTGATGTGATTCTGAATATCCCAGAGGAACACCATCAGCACGCAATTCTCGGTTTCCCCAAAAATACTGTAACAGTGTTTGGATGTGAATGGTGCTCAACTCAAGGTTTGGCGATGAACTTCAGCAAGCAGAAATAAAACTTTGCTATAAGTACACACATTTTTTTGTTGTTGTTGTTAATAAACTTAATAGTTTTCAAGTTATAGAGTTTGTTTCGTGCAGGACTTTATGGACACCCTAAGCACTGATGTTGAACCAAATTCAAGATCGGGTAGAATTTCGAACGGGTCACAGAGTTCAGCTGTGGCACGAACTCTTGCTTGGTCGTCCTAACAACATTAAGAGTCGCGCTGCATGCATGGTAGTCGATGATGATTGTTCTGTTTGTTTTAAACATAAAATTATTGCTACTTTGATGATTGTTGCTCTTCGAGCCATTGCAAGAAAAAGTAGGTCTACTTGCAACTAGTTTCGCTCGAGCTCCGTGGATTTATGACCTGTGAGAAATTATCAAGAAAGGTAATATCTCCACATTTCTTACAAATTTGAAGTTAGTCAAATCAAATCTGCTTTGGTTTAGCTAGAAACTCAGTGCAAGAAAATACTATATTGGAATAGAGGTTTTCTTCTAATAGCAGATTTAAGAACGGCAGTTTGAGTCAAGGTGTCTGAAGTCAGTTTTTCTGGACCTGCTTGGTTTGAGGCAGTACTATCTCCAAGGACTGACGAATGGACAGACGGACAAGAATAATAAGTTACATAGGGGTAGAGCCATTAGAAATACAATGAAATCACGAGGGAAGAGAGTTTGGTTTATTTGCAAGGCACGAAATTGTTTGTGATTGTAACTTGATGGGCTCGGGGCCAAACAGAAGATCCAGATTTGGTTTCTTGCTACTGTAGCGTCTAGTTTTCAACACACATGATATAAGGCCTTTGTGTAAGTAAGTTCACTGTAGGCATGTTATCGTGAAACTAAACAGAAAAGACTTCTGGAATAACTTCGTTTAATACAGAACATTTGTGATCATTAACGTGATAGTAACGGAGGTACTCAATGTAATAGTAAATGATTACTTCTTATGGTAACGTCACTGTAAGATATTGTAACGTCCATTACTTTTCAAGACTAGTTTTGGAGCTTCTGGAGGAACGGCAGGACACTACATTTGTCCGCAACGTTAGCTATAGAATAAGGTGACAATTCGTCCCCGAAACTATACTTTAGTCCTCAACTTCCAGAAAGTGTAATCCGCCCCTAATAATATTACCTCAACCGGCAAGAAATATTTTACTAGCAAAATTCATTACTATTGATCGTTACATCTCTCAGACAATAATATTCCACCCCAAAAAAACACTGGCGTAACAGGTCTATAGGTCCTGAGCCTGCCCCAACGCCACCTGTCCGTGTTTGGTGGAACTACGTCCACCTGAGTAACGGCTGTGTGGTCAGCACTGCGCGTACCTAACCACGAACAGGCGTATCCGGGGCTTACCAGACTGAGTGTGGCCGTCACGTCTTTATTCACTTGAGTCCCCAATTTGCCTCACGACGCTGAGTGGACGCCGAAAAGTGGGACTCCAGCCGGGAATTGAACCCGGGACCACGCGGACATGAGTCCAACGCTCTAACGACTACTGTGGAGCCCCTACATAATATTCCCCAGAATAACGTAAAAATGGTGATTGAGTTATTGCTGTCTCTCCCGGGCAGCCCTGTGGAGAGATTATGGGTGGAGGACCAGTTATAGATGAAAATTGAGTCAGTTCAGGCAGGGTTAGTAGTAAAAACAAGCTATAATTAATGTGTCGTCTCGTGTGAAACTTCTGGTAAATCTTTTGAGCTGCTAAAGAAGATGTATCCATCAAGGAACATCAGATGAACCTAGGATCATCTAAAAAAAAATAAAGGTACGTAAAAATACTTCCTACTTGTAAAAACATGCGCTTGTACAACATTTGTCCCAGTTGTAGGACGTAAGTTGCAGTACTGCAAGTGGGTGCTGATGTATTTTTCGTTTCTATATTCACTTTAATTATCACTGTTCCAAATTTTGCATGTTCCCAGAAAAATTGTCAGTTTAGAATACTTGTTCGTGCAGATCAGGTGAATAATTGAAATGAAGTTATCTGTTTGAGTTACGATCATAGCGAGACGAAATTCAGGTGTCTTTTTTAAAACCAGGCAGCTTCTGGGACCGTATATGCTAAAGACGGCAGCGAACGTCAATGTACAGTAGTTCTAAATCTCAGATCCTCCCGTGTGTGTAGCCGTGACCCAGACGCAGGCAATCGAACATAGCACCAAAGTGGAGAAGCAGGAAGGATGACCTCGATTGCTGAAGCGAAGGAGAGGAGAATAACCAGTGGGAAAGAGAAGATCCGACGGAAAACGAGAAAACAAAAAGTGGAAAGACAGTGTTGAGTTCCGAGTTGATACCGAGCACTGGCTGGTTTGGTAAGTAGTCCCCAAAACGTTTTCGTTAAGTAGGCCGTGTTACAGATTTTGTTTCGTTTTAAACTGTTTCACCTGCACTGTGTGTCATTCGTACCAAGGACATCAAAATTGTTACTGTATTCGTAATGATCGGTATGCGAACAGCTATTGAAAATATTCGTTTTATACGAATTTTTGTCAAGAGGGGTTTCTCTTGAAAAGATTTCATATCGGATCATAATATGAAGCAGGCGTTCTCAATAGGCGGCCCGCGTGGATACTTCTGTTGGCCTTGCATCAAAACAGTCACACATGAGAAAATCAATCTGATCGTTAGGTTTTTTTTCTTCCGATTTAAATTTTAGCTTTACAGAAGAGCTATTGTCAGCTCGTGGCGTGGCCACGAAACTTCGTGTGAGCCTTTAGTTGTTTTCAAGTTTCCTGTATAAAGGTTCTGTAGATGTACCGTACTAATATGTGAATAATACAGAGAAAACAGTGCATAGGTTCATATAACATTGGGGTCGTTTGAGTGCTAACACTGAACTACGAACAAATCCATGCCACACACTGGAGCAATCCAGTAGCGAACTACACATGATTTATAAGGAATTATATCGCTTCTGGTTCGTTGTTCTAGCACTATAGTTATCAGGATTGAATATCTACAGTACAGTCCCATGATTTGACACTTCCGTTCTTGTGTTCGGTAAGTCATTTATTTCTCCTTAAACACATACTTTCTAACACATCGTTTCATGGTTGCAAATCCAGCATATAAAAATTGGTTGCTTTAGAATAGTTACTTACAAGACAAATCACTAACCGATTATGACACTATATCCATAAAGGAAATCCAAATTTTCTTCCTTTTGATATATTTCAATTGGATCCTTATGTTGAATCAAGTAATATAGATGACTATTTACATATTCATTTTCACAATGTAAGTACAGACTTTCGCTTAGAGGGGTCGTTCAAGAATTACGTAAGCACAATTTTATTTTAGACTACCTCCCTCTTGTAAGCATAAGATACCTGCCCCCCCTCTCCTTGTGATGAATCTTGTCATATCGTTAATTTGCATTTTTAAAAATAACGAACTTGAAATGTACACCAGTATGTTTTTGAACGAATCTTTCGTAAGCACTACTTTAATATCCTCTCTCCATTGTCAGCAGAAATAAGCAAAGGTATGAATCCAATGCTTACGTATGAATCCAATCCCCCTTTCAATGCTTACGTATGAATGAATCCAAAGATTTTAATTTCCATCAATGAAGTTATACACTTGCATTATTTTCATCGGCTTTTAGTTGTTCGTTTTCCCTGTTGATTCTTTCGTATGCTACAGATTTCTCTGTAAAAATAGTCAAATATTTTGTGTTAAATATTAACTAACTAACTAACTCTATGGCTTATGGAACTCGCAAGTTCATCGCCGCAGTAACAAACGTTCGCCATTGGATTCTATCCTGGGCAGTATCAAGCCAGTTTTCATCACGAACACCTACTTCTCGAAGATCTCTTCTAATATTGTCCTCCCAACGACGTCTCAGTCTTCCCAATGGCCTCTTTCCATCGGGCCTTCCAACCAGGATAGAATATAATCTTCGTTTTTTTTTTTTTTTTTTGAATAATAAAAATTTGAATTCTTATGCCGGCCATCTTGACAGATTTCCCAGGGTTTTTCTCATTTTCACCAGTTAAATACCGTGGTTGTATCTAGCTAAGAATCTGACTGCTATCTTCTCAGCTGTGAAATGTTCTCGTCGAGGAACATCGTCTCTCAAACCTGTGACAAGTGTGAATTCTAGCTACTTGTTGAGGCTGTTTATATAAAATTGAAGTGTGTCAACATGAAAAAACAGCAAAAGAAAGACGTACTAAGCCAAGAGTACTTTTTCATAAAGGGAGATTAGTGGTGTATAAGTTATAACAACAATTGGCCCATGCCGCCATAAAAGAATTTAACGCGATCACTATTTTAAGGTGTTGCCATAATTCCGACTTGAATACTGCTGTAACTGCACCAGTGTAGCATACGTCTTTTTGTGGCACTTTTAGTGATTGAAATATGCTATTTGAACTTATTTATGGCCCTTAGGAATCTGGCTCTGGCTGGGATTAAAATGTGCGATTGTTTCTATTCAGTTTATTTAAATATGGATTTATTTTAAATCAAATCTGAGAGTAGAGCATTGGCTTTGCAATCGATAGGTTCTGAGAATGATTACAGCGGCCATCTATCCTGACTGAGGTTTTTCCAGGGATTTTTGTCAGTCGCACCAGGGAAATGCCGGGATGGTACCTGTCCGACTACCTTCCAACATTTTCCCCACGCTATCCAACCTGAGACGCTCAAACGAAAAGGCCGTAAATATACTCAAATTCATGAATATAAATCAGGGGTTCACCTTCCTGGGGGTGATAAGCACCTTGTGATGACATCAAATTTGGATGTCACAGGGGTGCGCAGGGAAGACAGGAAATTTCAATATCACACTAATTTTTATCCTAAATATAAAAAGATCCTCCGTATCAAGCGAAATTTTATTCTAAATATATATCTTTTTTTCTGTGTATCCTAAACATATTAAAATAATAAGGTTCGCGGGTGCACCTGTATGTACGGCTATTTTCCGCGAACCACTCTCCACCGTCACAGAGTGGTATCACATGACAGCTTATGATGTGATGGTTTCACATAAGTATCTACAATCTTCATCAAATTAGGTGTTGAGACTCCAGGGGGCGAGAAAGGGAGAAAAACAGTAAACCTGTCAGAGTATCCGTGACTGTTATCCCGAAAAGCACGCCCTGCTGTGTCCACATATGTGGTATCATATGAATGTCTATGATGGGAGGGTATCACACAAATTTGTACGGTCTCAATGAGGGGAATAATTAAGGTTCCAGGAGTGAAAAACGGCCAAAAAAAAACTCGAATGGTTTTCACACACCATTCTTCTGCCCCCACATAAATGTGGTATCGTATGAAAGCTTATGATGTGATGGTTTCATGTAAATTTGTACGGTCACAGTTGAACCATTGAGGCTTAAGGCTCCTCGCTACTCCCTCCCCCACTTTTTAACATTTTTCAAAATATTTCAAAATCTAATAGCATTATCAAAATTTTAAGAAGATACATCTCTAGTACTTACAAATTACTATGAAATACAATGGACAGCGATCTCGAGATCTTGTTCATTGATGAGTGATTCGTTGTCAAAGATTATGACGTCATTACTTAATTGACAACTTATCACTCATTAATGGACAAGATCTCGAGATCGCTGTCCATTGTATTTCATAGTAATTTGTAAGTACTAGAGATGTATCTTCTTAAAATGTTGATAATGCTATTAGATTTTAACATATTCTGAAAAATGTTTAAAATGTGTGGGAGGGAGTAGCGAGGAGCCTTAAGGAGCGCAAAAGTAGGGAGAAAGAAAGATGTGACCGTGATAATGTTAACAATCAACACGAACAACAAGAAATATGCATTTATTTTTCTCTTCTTGTAATGCGTTGCTATGTAAGTATATCTATTGATGAATTATTTAAAGGAGCCTTAGGGCCAAGAGCACTGGTCTAACTAACGGGCCCGCAATGCGGTGGGGGGGGGGATTCGTTGTAAGGGAGCCTACTTACGAAGCTTAGTTTCGTAGTTCAGTAACTTGCGGGGACCATTCTGGTTGGTCCACAAGTCCTTAGTTACGCTACTGGCCGGGAGGTGTTGCTAGCATTTATTAATTTTCTAGGAAGACAAAACTTTAAAATTTTTGAACACTGGTATTGTGCATGCTGGAATTTCTGTTTCACATATATGGTCATATATCTGCTTATAATTTACGACGACATCGGAAAAAATCCATGATAAAATCTGTGTAAGAGAAACAGGGGTGAAAACTGCAGGGAAGGAACATACCTGGCTCGCGCACAAGGGTTCGTCCTTTCTCGACATTTGTAGAGGGGGGGATAAAATCGATTAAACCGTCAGTGCGTTCCCTATGCTTCAAGAGCAGCTATGTTCTCTTTTTCGGTCAATGATAGGGTGAGGAAAGAACGTACTCTGTATAGTGATGTTAACATAGCTTTACAAGACTGAAGAATGATGTAGTTATCTGGAGGGTAGGTCTTCTCATACCCAAACTTATCTTTTTCTCTGATGGAACATTCTTTGAAACTTGACTGGAGATAGCACGTGGCAGGCTGAAAGAAGAAAGATCCTATTATTCTTTGGGGAACGTACAGTACATTGTAAAATAAGTGTGTCTGAACACGAGTCCGGGACTTATTCAGAACTTTTGTTTCTGTGGGTATCCAAGGTATTTCTTCGAGTAATAAATATACATAACATGTGTGTAATTACTTGGGGCAGTAGAATTTTGCATATGACAATTGACCACTGTTTTTCTACTATGTTTATAAACTTTTCTGTGCATTTTAAAACTTACCGGACACAAAGGATTTTTATAAAGGAAATTGCCATAAATTTCCTTTCTTAAACGCAACCAAAAATTCACCAGTGCCGTGCGGGTTTCATATGGATGAGGATATTCACAATGAATTAGTGTGCCCACCTCTAGTGCCGAGTATTAGGGCTACGTATTCTTGGATCGAAACCGTCCTAAAGACCTCTTTTATCCATTTGACTAAAGTGATGAGTGCGGACTAGTTTGGTATGATAATCTAGCACTTCTAAACAATATCTTTTGATAAAGTAAATGTACTTCTAGTATCTTATCTCAGGTGAACACTACCAACCTTTTGATTATTTGAATTGCTATTGGATGATGGATTGCACTGATCGTCATACCAAATTCCGCTTTGGACTAAACGGACGGACTTTGAGAATGAAATGGAAGTGCAAAGTAAATAACTCAAAAGAAATGACAGCATCTACCATTATGAAAGTTGTTCTAAAAATGTACTATATTTACTACATTATTTCAAGAACTACTGAAAATGAATGAAACATTGTGAGCAGATTCCCAGGTTTCGTTGTTTGGTTTGTTAAGCACTTTCAATATTAACTGTGCTTAAATGTTGCTATAAAACTACGGCATATTCAAACATTTAGTAATGCCTTATTATATATAGGGTGTATCGAAAGTCCGGTAACACTTTCAAAAATTATTTTCGATTATGAAAATAGTAATTATCGTCAATAGGAAATATTCTAGAAGTATTACATTCAAGTTTTTTTTTTTGACAGTATTTATCTTACGAACACATTATGTGGGAGCCATGTGTGATCCGACAAATGTCCACACGATAATTCTGACTAGCCACACACGCACGGCCGAACATGTTTTCTGTGACTTTGGCTGTTCCATGCCTCAATTCTCTCCCAGTTGTAATGTTCCATAACATTATTTAGATGATGAGGGACAAAGTTCTTTATATATCCCCGTAAAAGAATCTGTTGTACATCTATTACACTCAGTATTTTTTTTTTAAAAGTATGTAGCAACAAAACTAGTTTCCAGCCAGAAAGCGCCATATTGAATTTACTACCGCGTAGCGGCAAGAAATGGTACTACACGGAACGCTTGCAGTTATAAAGTTACGACTTTACTCTTTTAACTAGTGTACTGTGTCGATTAGTAATGTTAATACTTTCAAATTGTTACCGGACGTTATATACACTCTGTTTAATAAAAGTAAGGCGCGATTTGCTTGGGATAAAACCGCTGCGATTTCTCCGCACGTGTAGAAGGGGACCAACACTGGCACTGTTGGTTATTGATTTTCTGCCCGGGCTACCACCCGAAAGCTCCGTGAGCAAGGTGAACTGATGGTGATTTTCCATTGTCTTCTATCGGGGTAACCAGTAGAAAAAAAACATAATTATACTTAATTAGTAAGTTAGTCATTGTTCCCTGTCTGAAGTATTGTTCTCATCCACAGTGTTGGAAGTGTCAAAATGTTTCACCGTCGTGTGGGTTCAAATGAAGTAGGGACAGTGCTGGATTAAGTTATTTGGGGCCCCTGTTACCTATTCCCTGTGTTAATTTTTATTAGTAAGGCTGTGGAGTTTTGAGTAGGAAGCGGTTATTGACTTACTGGGCCTCGGAATCGTCAAAAACAGATTCCTACTCCGACCTCTAAAGTGTAAAATAATTCGTTAAAAAGATGATGCCTGTATCAGTAGTATTAGAGGAAGTAGCGCCTTGGGTTATGAGTTCATCGTTGTTTAAAAGCATATGCATCAACCTATTAAGGAAACTCCCCCACGAGGCAACTTCATATTTGTAACGGTTAGTTCTTGACTTAATGTGGATAATAAAAAAAATATTAAATTTTAATTTCAAAGATACTGGATCGATTAAATCCACGTATTATTTGAAGTTATATTAAGCCCCATGCAAAACTGATGTACGTAACAAAATTATCTTCCTACCCGTCGATTATTAAGCCGTATTTCTAGATACTGTGTTCAGTTATTTCTTCCACTATCTTATAAGCCAATATGAAATTTCAAATAACAAGCTCAATATTTGCTTAGCATGGAGCTACTAATTGATGGAGGATAAAAATTCAGGATTTGGAGTGGTAACTTCTTTGTACCAGTACCGATTCCACAGCCCTTCTATTTACGTAGGTTATGCTGAGTTACCTTTGGCGGGACCCCTAAACCAGTCGGGGCCTTTTAGCCTCTCCTTAATCCGGCTTTGAGTGGGGGTACATTCAGTGCTGCAGTTCTAGATTTTTCACAGGGTATACGCTGAGAATCTTTTAGTTTGTGAAGCTGAGGCAATACTGCAAAAAAATGGCTGTGTTAATTCAATGCTTGTCGTTGTCCCAGGGTGACCACCACGTTTTTTAAATACAGTAGGGTCCCGCTAATCCGAAAATCCGGATAACCCGAACAGAGCCCAGGGAAAATATGCCAAATTATTTTTTTACTTTAACCTTTTAGTTTTTGATGTAAAAACGTGTATTTTATATACAACGTACAAGAAAATGAACTCGAAGTGCAGAAGTATAGGGTACAATTTTAATTACATACTGTAATTAAAGTATGGTACTCTCATTATAAAAGGCTCAAAGAAATGAGCCTACTAAAAAAGGATAAGTTACAATTAAATTTAAAAGCAAGTGGTAAATACAATACGTACTCACTCACGAAGTACAAAGTCAGTGATTTCCTTTTGACGCCAAATAAATAAATCGACTTGGTGAAGCAATGTTGCGCCAACGACGCACATGCGAACAACTGTACTTTACGGCGGACTCCGCTGAAGTAAACTCCGACGCTTACGTATTTGCCAGTTCGCTGCGATAAGCTGGCAACCAGATCACAGTCTAAAACGCGGTATAGAAGGCTATAAATAACTTTCCGGCTTAATGAAAGTCAGGATATTTCGAACTTTTTTTTGCTGATTCGAACAGTGCACACAGCCCCAATTAGTTCGGATTAGCGGGACTTTACCGTATGAAATCAACATAAGAAACAGTCTTGATTTTCGGTGATTCAGCACAATGGATTTGTTGTTAATGCTGATTTGACACAATGGAGGGTGTCATAGTAGCACAACCACTGCTGAATCGACGAAATTAACGTTTGTTGTGTAGATTTAATAAAGAAGAATGGTCTCCGTAGTAACAGCGAAAAGTGTTAAGTCAAGATCTCATTTTTTTTTTTTCTGTGTAGACTGTTTACGCATCTTGGCTAATGTGTAAGGTAAATCAGAGGGTATACGACGTATACCCTCGACTACAACCCCGGGTAGATTGATCATAGTGGTTGAAGTCTATATAAATAAGAGGTGTGAGTCGTCCGTTAAAGCTTACAAGCTCGTTTAGTATGCTACTAACAGCCAGTGCTTGAAATGAAAACAACAACGTGCCGGTATATCATACCGGCGTATACAGTCTCATTTCGAGCCCTGCTAACAGCCAGGGATGTAATGCTAAATATTTAGGTGGGTATACGCATCGCTTACTATTCAATATACCTGCGTATTTCATAAATTTTAGGTGGGTATACAGTGATGATTATAAAATTTAGGGGAGTATGCAGCCGTATACCCTCCATTACATCCCTGTTAATATAGCAAAAGTTAATATAACACTATAAAGCAAAACTTGCAGTGAAGTTTCCTTTTGCAAGGAAAATCGATAAGAAAGAGGACAGATTGTTTTGAGAGCCAGCTTCATTCTACAACAGACGAATATAGGGAACTCCCGGTTGTCCAAGTTGTTAATAAGCTCCCACTATCCCGCGTTCGATCTCTGATGGGGTGAGGACAATTGGGGAGCTGCTGTGAATTAAAGACAGTGGCGATCACAGTGAGAGCTTCGGCTTTCCTCTCCCAACCCGTCTGGTCAGCGTGGGAGCAGTAGACCAACTCCTCCCTTCGGGGAGAGGCCTCATCCACCAGTGGATTGAATATGGCTGTGATTTATTATTATTTATTATATAAATATATATTTTCGTGACACAGCACAGCTGGGGAAATTCTTGAATTAAAAATTCAGGAACTTGCCAACAGCAGCAGCCATGGGGACTGGTTCTGACATAACTGTAATTGTTCAAGAATACAACACAATAATACAATGATTTGACTCGCAGTAGGTAATTTTTTTTTTTTTTTCAGGTATCTTCTCAATTTGTGGTGTAATCACTTTGCGTGAATGTAGCTCGTGCGGTCGTTTTCGCTCCATACGAATGTACTAGCTATCCCCAGCGACGATGGTGTGCTCTATGCCATCTGTTGGAGGTCTGGAGAAACTTTCCGATACGTATTGCATCTCTGTATTATGTAGTCGAGGTTGTGGGAGAGAGCTGCAGTTTTCTTCGCATCGATCCGATTCGCTTTGTACACCTTCCAAACAGTCTGTCATAGAGGAAGCGACTTTGAAGGAGCTTAGGTTGTGTTGGTTGAAGATGGGGGAAATGGGATCGAATGATGTTGCCTCGATTACGTCAAAGTTTGACTTACAAAAGAGATATAGGCTTCTGTTTAGAGAAATTAATCGTTCTAGAACTCGGTAAAACTGGAATAGTCCCATCCATCCATACGGTGCGAGTGTGTTTCATATTTTTAAAGACCTTGGACAAATGACAAGCAATAATGAAATTTTGGGAAGCGGCCCCAATAATACTTGTGACTGTGTGTCAAATGAACTATCTGAGATGTTGACATTATTTGTTTTAGCTGAGAAATTACCGTTTTAATGACGTCATACGCACACACAATTATGGGTGTTCTAATTTGTCCGCTAAAATAAACATTGTCAACATCTCATAGTTCATTGATATATATTCACATGTATTTTTGGAACCACCTTTCAAAATTCCATTATTGCTTGTCACTTGTCCAATACTTAAAAATGTGGAGACACACTCTCTCTCTCTCTCTCTCTCTCTCTCTCTCTCTCTCTCTCTCTCTCACACACACACACACACACACACACACACGCAGCTTAGGTACTGAGGTCCCGACGCGCCGGATCGACGAAATTTGTCCTCTTAACACAATTAAAATAAAATAATGCTATTGAAAGGAACATTACCTTAAAGTGTCCCCGTCCAATTTCCTTGAAATTTTGCATGTATGTAGATGGGCTAAAATTGACACACACGTTTTTTTTTTCAGCTCAAAAACTGTTTGAGGGGGTCGAACTCCCTCCAAAGTTCAGAAATGGCACTATGTGGAAATATTAAAACACAAGATGTCCATCTCCGATTTTCCTGACACTTTACAAGTATGTAGAGGGTTTAAAATCGCGAGATAATTTTTTTTGGGGGGGGGGACAATTTGAGAGTGGGGAGCAAATCCCCTCGGAAGTTCAAGCATGGCAAAATGTATGCCAATATATAAAATGCTCAACTTCGATTTCCTTTAAAAGGTGCAGATTTGGTAAAATTAGGAGGCACGTATTTTTGAGGGGTAGCAACCCCGCTACAAGATACAATAATGGCACAATGTGGAAATGCCAAAAGTAAATGGAATATGCTCCGAATAATGTAAATTTTGCATGTGAATAACAGAAGGTAATGCAAAAAGCACATAAACGTAGGAATAACCACAATGGCATTGCAGTTATGCAGACATGCCACAATAAGAGAAGTTTTCTTATGTATGAACAAGACAATGGAGGGGAAGGGCTTGTCCCATATAAAAAGTATAGTGATATGTACATCGATGTGAGCCGAAGGACCGAGAGAAGAGTAGTCGAACATTCATGATCCTGATATCCCATATTTTTTTTTTTTAGCAAATACTAAAAATCTTTTATACAAGCTGCCACAACGTATCTATACTATAGCACCTGCGCTTTCAGAAAGTAACAGGTACTCGTTATTGCAACTAATCTGCTCTTAGAAAGTAGTATAAATGAACCAGGAATTAAAAATAGGAAGCTATAACTTGGTTCCTTGCAAGGTTTCAAGGTACATACACGTCACAGTAATAGTACTCTACAAAATATGTAAACATAATGTTCGTTGACACTATTCACATCGTATTACTGGCACTTCGCCACATACATCGCATGTAGGATAATTTTGTCCTTCAAAACAGAATACCACTGGATTCTCGACTGAAGGTGGCCTTTCGTCAAAGTAGCCACTTTTATAGCATGTATATTGGAAAACTTGTCGAAATTTAGGAGATGGCAACTAATTATGTGAGAGGGATTGTAGTTTAATAATCATATTTCGTTGGTGGTAGGTAATTCATGTTAGTGTGCAGTGAGAGAGACTGAATCTTCTTTCCAAATCGTAAATCCATTCACATCGACCAAAACGAAAAATACGTATTTTTGTGCTTTAGCACTTCCACATTGCTTTAGCACTTCCCTCCGGGAGAGGCCTCATCCAGTAGTGGATTGAATATGGCTGTGTATTATATATATATATATATATATATATATATATATATATATATATAAAAATCTAGATTTTCGTTTGTTTTTGCTGTGTACAAATTGTTCCAGAACAAAACTTTTTTCTTTGATCATATCATAACGGTCCACACTACTACGGTTGCCAGGGTTCTAGAATTAGAATGTCAGTACGGGATAGATCGATGGCTTAATTCAAGGAAACAGTCAAATGTCGTATTGAATTTTAAGTATACCAGTAGTCAATAAATTCGTGAACTAGCACCTTGAATATATGCAACCTGTAGAACCCAGAAGTCATGGTTGCTGTGTTCGGTGTAAACGTCCACACACACAGACACACCTATCCACACTGACCTTCAAAATAGTCACCGTTGGCAGCAGATGGTCATCCGCTCTTCACGTTGGTCTTGGCAGAATGCGTGGCACACTGTGCTGGGTGACACGCAACATGTTCAAGTCATCCGTCAGCATTTTGTGACACGTACCATGGCTGATCCGTACTGCTGCTGCGATGTCGTCTACCGACTGGGAACGCGCACCACGATTGCAACCTCTTCGATCATGCGTTCAGTTCGGACTGTTGTTGGCCGACCAGTACGTTCATCATCCTCTAAACTGTTTCTCCCCTCCGCAAAACGTTGGTGCCACTTAAACACAGCACTGCGGCCCAGGGTGTTGTCACCGTACACTTGCCTGATCATCTGCAACGTTTCTGTTGCGAATTTGCCTAGTTTTTGACAGAACTTGATGTTTGCTCAAACTACGACATTCTCCAAGTCCGCCGCGGCGCATTCAACTCCTTTCACAACAGAGACAGTGCACTCTATGCACACACCTGACGCGTGCTGGGTCGAGAGACGATCTTCCAATGATTCCTGCAGGGCGTCACGTCTCAGCTGTAGTACACCACTAGCGCCACACTGCGTCCAGTTCACGAACTTATTGACTAGTGGTATAAATTAACAAACTGATATATATTTAAGTTTTTATGTACTTTTCTTTTTACTTCGTTTTTTAACGTTAAAACATTAGTATTTTACTTCGTTTTTAGCACTTGTAAGTAATGCTACATATCCCTTAATCAAATTGATATTCGTGCTAACTGTGATCAAAATTAAGTGAAACTTACATCTGTTTTATCAGAGTTGCTGAAAATTTTATACCTCTCGATTTGTGTCAAAGAATTAAAAACATCTCTCAGGAATGCTTAGAACATAAAACCAGTATATTTTAGGGTATCTACCACCCAGGAAAACCTGGAATACACAGGGAATTTTATAAATCTGGAAAACTCAGGGAATATTTATAATTTATGAGGGGAAACTAACGGAAATTTATGAGGTGGACCTGTCGACAGTTGGTAAGAGCACTGCCGTGGCGAGGCGGAGGTCGTGTGTTCGATTCCAACTGCTGATTGGATTTTTTTTCAATGTGTTAAAATCCTCTAATTTGAAGTTACTATTATTATTATAGATGCCAGATGCTTGGACTGATGTGGTGAGATTAAAAAAAAATGTTATTGTGTACATGTTCCACTATAGTAAGAACTCACAGGGAATTTAAAAAAAAAAATATGGAAAACTCGTGATTTTTCAAGTCACTAAATTAGTAGTCACCACCATGATATTTGAAACAGCATCAAAATTAAGTTTGGAGGAAAAATTAACCCATTTTGAGTTCATCGTTTTGATTACTGCATCTAGCTTCAGGTAAGTCATTCTTGTGGAAATATATATATATATTTTTTTTATAAAAGTCATCCAAATTAATAGCTGAACGCATCTCAGTGAAATTAAGAGCATTAATAATTTCAAAAAAAAAAAAATAGTATTATCTTGCAAATGTAAAGACCCTTATTAAGTTTCTTAATATTAGTATAGTTAAAGTCAAAACGACTTTAGTGATTCTGACAGAAACGTGTAACGCAGCCAGCAAGGGAAGTTAAATTTTACAGAACCGAGCGAAGTGCAGAATCGATAAATGCATAGTTATCATCACGACTGAAGCAAAACGTTTAGATACAGGAAAAAAAGGCATCCCATATGCTGTTAAAGCTGGACAACATTTTCACCTTGAAATACAATAAAATCCGTAAAATACAGGAGACCTGGCAATCGTAGGCGACACAAGGACTTATAGTGGACCATAAGAAGAGTCTATTACAATAATCTTCTTTCCACACTCTAAAATTGTGTTTTTATTACCCAGCGGGCGTCGGCTCTGTTGGAACAGATTTGGTGTACCATTGAAAGGTCTTTGGAACGATCCCAGACGCCTGTTTCTTTCCCATTTTTTTGTCACACTAGGCAAATGCCGGGACGGTACATTCAGAATAAGCTCAGACCAGGATAGGGGAGGGGAAAGGATGCGGAAAGATGTTGACCAGGGCCTAAGTTGAAGGTGCCACTCCGGCCTGGTGTGACAGGAAAAAGTCAGGACGGTCGACCGCTGGGATTGAACACACGACCTCCCGATTGCTAAACTAACGCTCTACCACTGAGCTATGGCGGCTCGGTAACAAATTTTGTGTTGCGGAAGATATTTATTTTCACAGCAAAGTAAACCTAGCAAGGGTTTCCCACCGCCCTAGAAAAGTGAGGGAATTCAGCTTAGATGTTAAAAAAAATGTTCTGGGAATGTCGAGGAATTTCATGAGAAACTAAAAAGCTAGGAAAGTCGGGGAATATTAACTATGACTTTTTGCTTCTCTGTACTTTGACAGTAATAAATGGTGCCTGAAAGAGGTGGCGACTCTTGCAACTGGAGTTAGTGGTTTTAAATTTTCAGTTCAACGTTTTTTTTGTTTTTTTTTTACTGACAAAAACAAGATGTGATATTGTTTATTTCAGTACTTGCTTTTGGAAACAGCTGAAACCGGGTCACGATTGAATCATAACCCAATTGATCCTGTGACGGTCTTGTTCCTGTGATTGATGAATCAATCATTATTGTAATTTGTGAGATTTCTTGAGAAGTATATTGGAACTTCATTTTTGTGATTTTTTTTTTTTAGTTATTTTTTTATGCTATTCAATACATCACATCCATTTTTTTAATGAATAGAATTTGTACACCTCCGGCGCCTTTCTGGGGATATGAGACTATTTCCATATTTCATTAATATTGGTAGGAACTTTTAGACCTAAACCCCATTCAGAATGTTAATGTAGTTTCCATGGTAACAAGTTTAAAGTTTCAAAAACATTACATTAAATAAAACACTCGCGCATCTCAATGTTATAGACATCCCAAAATATGCGTTGCATTGAAAGCATTGCACCAGTCACATTTTGATAATAATTATAAACTTGTATTTTTTTTCTCTCGGGAGGGAGGAATCTGTCAATAAATTTCGAAATATGCATTTAGTTATTTAGGGAAGAAATTCGACAGCAGCAAGTATATTTCATAGTTGAGAGGTTCTGAGTTTAAATCCTTGTCACTTTCAGATTGCGATCTAGTTCGATCTGATAACAACTCACTGAACTGAACCCGTTTCCATTTCAAAAGCTCCCGTTGTCTAGTTGTTGCAGTCAATTTTCGGATTGTCACTTGGGAACACATAGGTTCGAATTCTGTTGTTGTCTGTGTTAGTAACTGAGGCTTACAAGTGTCACCAGGCGAATGCTGGTATGGTACCCACGCAAAGGCCTTGCTATCTTCCCTGTCCTTAGAAATTCTCACTGAGGAACTTGAAGCCTCAGACATATGGCAGGCATGAGCCCATAGAGACCTATGTGGCCATTAAGTTTCCCCTATAATTGGGATTTGCCTGTAGTCTAATTAAACATATTAGCCCAATTAGTCCAATTCAGAACATGGATTGTTACGGGAGATGCACATATGTACGTTTTACATAAAAACATATTCTGCATGTTTTTCAATTTTCGTGTGAATAATTTCAGCGACCATCTTCGTACTATATTTTGTAGCTCTTTCTCGAAGAATACCGCAGTGCCGATCGTATCGCTTGGTCTGCATGTGCCCGGCAACCGCGCGCACTGTCCGTGCGCTTCCGACTGCGACTAGTTCACAAGGCTGGAGACTGGGTAAAAATGTTTTTTTTTATTCTCTCTCGTTTTTGTTCGTGCGTCTGCGTTGTGCAAGCTGTCGGAATTAATTTTATCTCAGTTGGATACACAATGACGAGTACCCACTTTGAAGGAGGAGTCAGAGTTGCTAACCGGGATTAAATAATCATGGTTACCATATTTAAATATTTGTTGTGGCACGAGTGGGGTGGAATAGATTTTGCCATTCGGAACTCCCTACTTTTTTTCTGTTTGTTTTTTCAACAATGGCTGAGGGACCATTTGAAGAAAAAAAATGAACTGTAAGATGACATAATTCTTCAGTGAAACGTCATTTAATGTGTTAAAAAGGTCGGAGGAAGTGTGAATAACGTAGGCTAATGATACAGCTAAGCGTTTCTCAACATTTTTCATCCCGCGACCCTCTTTCACCATGCCTTCTAGCCGACGACCCCCTTTTACCATGCTTTCTAGCCGGCGACCCACAATTATTTTATTTTGTGTTATGTTTGCTTTTCATTTCAAAACATAAGTTTATTTCCTGTATTTATAATAAATATCCTAATTATTCAAAACTGTTCTGCAAACTACATTATCTTCAGTAATTATTAAAAGCAGCAATCAAAATAAAATACTTTCTTTGAACTTTATTAGCTTTAACCTACAAAACCCTAATTAAATTTATTTTTTCACCTTCGCGACCCCCTTGCATACATCCTGCAACTCCCTTAGGGGTCGCGACCCCCAGGTTGAGAAACCCTGATATAGGTAAATGGAACGAAAGGAAAGTTTATGGTATGTATTGTATCTAGAGTAGGGCCAACTGGGGCCTATCTCAATGCTGAATCCGGGGCACAATGCATACGAAAAAGATCGGTCGGAGTCGACACCCCAAATTTATAAATTCAGAATTAAAACCGAATATGAAATAATTATGCAATTAAAAGTTAGTCACGAAATACGGGAAAGTATTCTCAATTCATTTACTATTTCTACGGTTTGCGTTTAGTATTTCCACATGTTCTCTTATTGTTATTAAAATAGCCAAATGAAAAGCGCCCCGGACATGATTTGCCTTTTGCCTGCACGGTTTGCCTCGCCAGTTCCCAGTCCCCCTCAATTCTGGATAGTTGACACGACAGTCTTACCCTAGGGGCATTACTTTTTGGACTTTACCATCAGTTTCTGGAGTACTCCTGCTTCACTTTGTCCAATAAAGGCTCAATCCCAGTGGGTTTTCCCGCCTTTTTTGTTTTACGTTAATTATTCACATTTCAATACAGGAAAACAGAAATTATCTTTCACGGATCAAAGGTCGTTTCGTCCTTCAATAATTAGTTTTAATAAATATTACAATTAGTTTTAATAAAATATTAACAGTAAACTCAGGATTGTGTGCAGACACTTTCGGGACAGAATAATGTCCCAAAAGTGTCTGCACACAATCCTACAGTTACTAATAGAAATTAATAAAAAAAATAATTAAAACTAATTGTATTCATTATTGAAGGACGAAACGAACTTTGGTCCGTGAAAGTTAATTTCTGTTTTCCTCTACTGAAATTTGAATAATTGACGTAAAACAAAAAGCGCGGGAAAACCCACTTGGATTTAACCTTATTGTGTAGTAAGCTGTTCTGACCTCTTTCTAGATAATCAACCACCACAGTTCCAGGTTTGTCTCCAAACACGGGCATCATCACCATAGTTGCAGTTGCATTCGGAATTTCTTTGTTGTGGGGAGATCTGAATGTGTCTACTGTGACTTGATGTTGATGAGATGAAAACTCCTTTGTCCCTTGCAAACTAATGATGAATTGCTCGCAAAATTATCACACATTCATGTTTTTTTTTATCAACAATCAGGCATTTTCGGGACGTCCACTACATTAACCCGTAACTGTCCTTATTTTGTATCCACGTGAAAGGTATCCAGGAGTCGGCTCGCGGGTGGCCCGTGAAACGTTTTGATGTGATCCACGTAATATTTTTAACAAATTACTTATGCGGTCCGCGTAATATACGAGTCAACATTAATCGAAGAGTTTAAAATTTAGCATTGTATTTATGATTCGCTTCTTACGTTCCAGTATAAAGTAAAGAAACAGAGAATGTTGATTTTGAACAATAGCGAAGTTCAGATATTATTAAAAAAAGAAAAAAAATACTAGCATAATTTGCATACCTTTTTCTTGTTGCTTCCGATTCCGTAACATTTGCGCGTATCATCAACATAGCGTCGCTTAAGATGCTTACCGCATATCTCAGAGAAAAGCAAATTTTACAGGAGAGGAGAAAAAAAACATCACCGTTCATTCGTTTTTCATAACCTATATTTGTCACTTGTTTGCAAGTAAAACCGCGTAACCTGAACAAAACTGAAAAATAGTCTTTCAGAACACTATTCCTTAAAAATGTGTATAATTATGGTTAAAGACACATATATAAATAAAGTAGAGCTTTATATTTGAGCTCTATAAGGTTTTTTGTTCTCGCTCACACACACTGTTTACAGCACAGGATAGTCGTGGTGCGAAATATCGTTAAAAAAACAACAACTGAGATACGCGGTTTTGCAACTTAAGCGACGATAGGATATGTATTATCACATCACTAAAATCATGTTTCACTTTTCGTCTTCAATATATTGCTTCTTCTTCTTTTAAAAAGTCTAAATACTAGACTAAAAGTCTTGACGTATGGCAGAAATAATTGAAGGGTGTGAGGCAAAAACATGGTAACCCACAAATGTTTATTTTTTGAGTTATTCAGCACCCGATGGAAAGGAATCATACCGCGTCGTTTAATGTTGTCCGACTTCAAATTGTGCTCCAGAGATGGCAGCATTATTTACTTATGGTAAGCCTATTGTAACATTTTGGGATTCATAAGATGGTAACCAACAATTAAGATGGCGGGAAACGAGGAGCAGTATACCAGCTTGCCACTAAAAAGGAAAAGAATTTGTAAATTAAACATTTCATACAGCGAGTTCAGTGAAAAATTTATTCTTGAGTGACTTAGGTAGCGAATATTATGGTATAAATAATAAAACATGGTAACCCACAGAGCAGCATGAAAAATAGAAATTCGTTATTTTGATTTGGTACAATTATTTTAAGCCTTTATGTATAGCTTCACGTGAAAAATCAGCTTTCAGCCAATGAAAATGACTTGTGCAGCAGTAAAAATCGAATTTCTTAAAAGTTGAACATTGTGGGTTACCATGTTCTTGCCTCACACCCTTCAATTTATATTTGGTTATATGAGTTTTTAATCATGTCGAACATGAGGTTAAGTATGACGGATTGAGAGGTGAGCTCAGGAAAAGTAACTCAGTATCGTTGTTGGACAAAAAAATATTTTTAAGAGGTTCAGCAGAAGTGCGTGCTAGTTTTGTAGTGTCAGAACTTAGTCAAAAATATAGACCTTTCACTGATCAGTATCTGTAAAAAATTCGAAAGTTGGTCTGTCTGCAACCTTCTCGTTAACCAGGAATTATTCATTCCGTCTGTGCAATGTGAAATTAATCACATTGCAATAATGTACCGAAGTTACATAAACAGTTAACACGTAAGGTATATAACAGGTACAATATATATTATTCACATATCATGTATGCTAGTATCATTAATATTAAATTTGAACGTTAATATAAAGCTCGTATTTCAGGTCTCAGTTTCTCTAGCAATCTAGACCAGTGTTTCCCAACCAGGGGTCCGTGACAAGCATGTAAGGGGTCCGCAATACTTTGTCATGTAACGAGAATTTACTTTCCGATATTTACATCATATTATACAGATTTCCTTTTATAAAGACCACGAAAGCCAAGTTAAAATCGAACTTAACAAACCCAAAGCAGTACAGTAAATAAAGTGAATGAACAACATTTAATGGTCTGATATGAAGCGTACAGGGAAAAAGGGGGAATGTGGATGAAGGGTGATTTCTCACAAAACGCACGTTAAAGACCAATTCCCTCATTTACTCCCGTGTGTTTCATATTCTTGAAACAGCTATAACTTAATTTTTTGAGCTTTTGTATCAACATTTTCTGATAGGTTAGTTGTCTTTGTGTAGTACTTGTTATGAGCAGAAACCCATTTTTTAAATAAAAATAAACTGTACAAAAATTTCTTGGTTTGAAAGCCCTGTGTAGGCTGTGTACCATAATTGAAAACAAGGAAATAGTCTGAATTTCTGTTAATTGCTTTTCGACTCTTTTATCGGTTTTGTCGTGGAGTGGCGATTCATCCAAACTCTTGAAGCTCAAGGGAAGTTAAAAGGAGGGACGTGCATTTGACGACAGAAACATGAAGACCTTTAATCTCACCAACACTTGCAGCCCTTTAGTCATCGCCAGCAAAAAATATCACAGCATTGTGTAACGAGACGGGAAGAGATCACGAACATTACATTTTGAAGTAAGCTGACTATCTCGTGGAAGAGTCCTGACTCGCTTATTCGAGGTCGTCATGAGGTGAGACTTTTTCTGGTTGATACAAAATTAGAACCAAAACTAAAGAACTTCAAGCTTCACGTTGAGCTCTCCGAATCGACAGTAAGGAGTACGATTCCTTTCCCAAGCCGAACGCTTTTCTGTCGGCAAGTGAAACAAAACTTTCGAATGAAAATTTGGGAACATGAAGGAGCATTTGCTTTCTTTGGATTCTCAACTGAGAGATTAACTTCCGGTTCCCCACGAGAAAAACAATTGGATGAAGAATCTTCTTTCTAAACAATAAAAATTAGTTGTCACCAAATGAAGACCAGCTTATTGAGTTGTCCTGCGATTGCTTCTTGAAGATATTATTTCCCAGTTTGTGTTTACTAGGAATGGTAGACTTTTGGATTTATCCACGGTCTTTGTATCCTGATGTTCCGAGGAAGGGAATTTCACATCTTGATGTCTTTCGGGACTACTTGTGTGAGTCAACATTTTCTGTACTTGTTTGTATGAAAAATAAGTACGGAAAGAGACTTGATATTCAACCAGATTTGCGCCTGTAAATATCTACTATGAAGCCACATATAAAAATGTTGACAGACACAACTACTGTCATCACATTGAAAAATAGTAAGCAAACAAACTCAATAATTTTTACTATTATTGCTATTAATTGGCGTATTGTTAGCAAAGCGTATTCAATTGTACTTTCATGTATTGAAATTGTACATCTTTCTTAAACTATAGATAACGCAAAAAGATCTACTGATACTTTATGTATAATGTTTTCCTTGGTTATAGGAGCAGGGGTCCGCAGCCTGCAAAAGGTTGGGAAACTGATCTAGACCATCGCCCCTGCCAAGATGAATGCTCACGAGATTCGTTTGATTGGCAAATTTGACTCTTCAACATTAATACTAGAGGTTTTTATAAGGAACGGTTCTACTGATAGTTTGAAATTAAATGCAGTATCTCCAAGAGATGAATATTCGCTTTATTTTTCTGGCTTATACAAAGTATTTGTTTCTCTATTTCTTGCATAATTATTCTCTATTGATGAATCCCTTGAATCGTCATAATTTTGAAAGCTCCCCCCCCCCCCCAAGAGATTCTGAATCGCGACCGTGATTCGTCTACCGTAGAACCTAGTAGGTCGTAGGCAAAAAGTGCTAGAAACCCTTGCAAGCATTAAATAACTACTAAGACCCAGAAGGTCCCAGTAACCTAGCTTGCAGTTACTTGAACGTTTATATAACTGAAACTTGTACCCTCTTTCAGCTTGCCTGTACTAAGAATGTTTGAGATTGTTTCGGCACCGCTACCACCCCAAAGCCTACTACTATAGTTGCACGCGCAAGGCTGAAACAGGGTACACGTTTATAGTTGGTTTCCCGAAGTATGCAGTGAATTATTTACTTAAAATTAATTAAATCTGTCGAAATTAATTATTTTCGGGATTTGAACTTAAAGCCCCTTCCAAAATGACATGAGACATTTACTCAGTACGCTCGTATAGCTTACCTGTCTGCTATCGTGACTGATGTCTTATCTGCCCTCACTGTGAACTTTGGTGTGTGAGGTGCCCATAGCAGCTGCTGCTGGAGCAACGAGAATCGAAGGTATCTGCTCGACTACAAGTTCTAGACTGGACATAGGCTTAATGGCCACTGGACATTTAAAGTATTTATACTCCGTTCAAATTGTCCCACTACCAAGCTCGTAACAAAGCAACACCCGTTCGATTTCTCCACTGACCTAAGCAGGGAGGAGGAGAGGAACTGAAAGGGCTTCCGAAGCACAAAAAAACGCGCTTGGTGGACTGAAGAGCTGCAGAAAAAGATAGCAGCGAACAAAATCGATTCTCTTGGACTTTCTCTATGAAAGAATAGGAAAAAAAAGTAAGCAAAAAAAATATACATACAGACTTCCCAGTTCGAAGTCTCTCGTAGGCTGGAATACACAGAAAGAAAATCTTACAAGAAAACAGTAGCGATTTCTGGGGATAGACAAGGTAGACAGCGTCTACCTAAAATTTTGTAATATAAAAATACTTTTGTCTTCATTGGTAATGAATTTCGATGTGATTTGGACCTTTATTGCCAAAATATTAGTAATTTGTTCCTTCAAGTAACATACAGTCTATAATGTAAAAATATAAAAACTAATGAAAGAACTTCATAACTATAACATTCAAGAACATTTGAAAGGCTTCCAGTTGCTCAAAGTTGCCGATTCATTTTGTTCACACTGTATTCACGCGACCTAAAGTAGGAGCAAACGATATATACACAAACTTGAGAGGTTCGACAGGAGAGACGTTTGTGAAAACGTCTAGCTTCCCTGTGTATGTGATATGGTTAGTCTCAAGGATTTTCAAGGACTATTTCGGATCATACTTGCCTTCGCGCGCTTTCCATGTAGACACGTGTCTCCTCATATTGTGTATGCATGATTTTCTCGCATCCAAGCAACGAGCTAAAACGTTGTACGGAAGAGTATTGGAGCTGAATAGAAATTACAGTATTTTAATCATAAAATATTTATCGCTGTAGACACTTCCTTCAGTGCTAGGTTGTCCGAGACTATAAGAAAAGACCGAGACTATATAATAAAAGACAAAGAAGTGGATTCTTTAAAAGAGAAAATGATTGGGAATGGATGACTTAGTTTCCGAAAGTTTCGTACTTGCATTTTAAAGGTTTAAAGGGGACTCTTTCTGATTCACTCTTGTGGAGCCATTTTGGACAATTTTTACTCAATCTAGGATATAATATTTGAATATTTTAGAAATTATCGATATTAATTTAACTGAAAAAAAAAAAGACTATAACTTTTCTGCTCTGTATGTAGGAATTCTGACATTCTTTCTCATACCTTCTACAAAATCACCTAAAATAGAGGCCTAATCTTCCTTCATTTGACCTAGTTTGCTTGAAAACACAGTTAATTCTAGTGGTAAGGGAAAAGAAAATTAAAGTTTAAACTTAAACTAGTGTTTCAAAGCGTTCTCGTGCGCCTGCATCAAAATAAACATTGACATCCAAAATAGTGAAAATAATTTTTTTGCACCAATCAATTTGTTGGAGTTTATTGTAAACAATCAGCTCGCAAAAGTTTTTAAAACATGTTTCAAAATTACCCAAGTCAACATTTCTTATTCATGGTATGTCAGACTCTAACAATAACATTAACCAGTGGCGTTACAGACCGAAAGGTCCTGAGCGTGCCCCAACGCCATCTGTCCGCGGTTGGTGGAACTGCGTCCACCTGAGTAACGGCTGTGGGGTTAGCACTGCGCGTCACCTTGACCACGAACAGACGCATCAGGGGCTTTCTAGACCAAGTGGTCGTCACATCTTCACTAAAGGCAAATTAAAAAGAATCAGCACATATTTTCAAATTCTGAAAAAATAAAAATTGTCACTATTGCCAAGTATTTCAATTGAAAAATATCTACGGTGGCCTTTACGACTAACAGAGACCGTGATTCAAAAACAAAGTGATGGCAGTATTGCCAACATGAAGGTGGGAGTTCGGAACTTAATTCAAACTTGACATTTTTGCCCTTTACAACAGCCTAAGGCTACATATCGTAATGACTGTATTATTGCTATTTTCTTGGAGGAGTGAGAAGATGGAAGCCAGAGATTCTATTGAAGTTCCCATTCAGGGATTTTCCTGGTGGTGTGAGCGGACCTTGAACCCGCGCTCCTTCCCAGTATTTTTCGAAATCATTGACCATAATTATTCGATCACAGGGACTGGGTGTTTGGAAGAACTTAACTGAGATAAGCAACTTGCATCCTTCCTCCAAAAATTTTAGCTGATTTTATTATTTTTTAATGTTATATTTTCAGGAGAAAATGTAGGCATAAAAACAAGAAAGAAAAAATTACTTTTGATTTTTCTAAACGCTCTTCTTAACATTGTATAATATGTCTGTCTACCCATTTGCTTATGTCACGCTTCGCCACTGAAGAAAATTATTAAAGTACATAAATTAAATATATCAATTACATAACCTTATATATACACTTTACAAGTTTACCCGACCGGAGTTTTGACTTAAACTAATAATAATAATACCAAAATAATTTCAATATTAAAAAAATATCACACATCAACCAGTATTTCCAATATTAGCATAATAAAATATGCCTTTAATTAATGTAGGAGACTCCACTCCATA
>JAGDQP010011408.1:1173-14160 GCA_022664845.1 Lepisma saccharinum
GAATTCCGAGATGGTGCGGTGAAAGGATTTAGGTTTAGAATGTAGAGCGGGATCAGCCAGGGTGTGAGGGGAAGATATTTTACCGGAGATAAACTCTTATGATTTGTAATCCTAAAGTGGTCAGCTTACAACACTTACAGCTTGATTCGGTTAGAATCCAAGATGGCGGCCTGAAATTCAAGATGGCCGCCAATCGGACTGGCAGAGTTTACATTTTGCGCTGTAGACTGGAAACGGCTGAAGATAATGAGGCCATTTTTTATTGCCGAAATTAGTCAGAAGAACCCAAGCTTTAAAATGACACATTATTTATGTTTTACGATGATTGGTTAACTTTTTATCTCTGTTTAAACATTTAAGGTTTGTCAGAAACACTCTAGCATATATTTAACCCGTGCCAGTGTGATGTAGCTGCTATAACAAATTCATTATTAGGTATTTTCTTAAATTTCCACTAATAATTTATCTTGTTGTATGTATTCTTCAGGACTAACAGCTGTGAGAATTGTGGCAGCGTGAGTGATCTTGGAGTAACTCATCTACAAGCCTGTTCAAAATGTCCCTGGAACTAACCAACCCTCCTACAAAACACCAGAAATATTTGTACCTATCATATGTCAATCATCCTCCAGCAAAGGAATTGTACGAAATCCCAAATCGATGTCTTTTGAAATCAAGTGCTGAAAGAAGACAGGACACTAGACTAAGTGATCGTCTGAAAGCAGCTACTGAAGAAAATTGCACAGCCTTGTGGCATCGCGCATGCTTTTGTAACTACGCCAACGAACGAAATGTGTCCATCGCTGAGAAAGTTGCAATTGCCAAAGAAGACGAACTACAGGAAAACTCTGCATGCAGCTCCAAAAGAATATCATCGACTGTTGCAACTATAGTGTCAATGGTTTGGAAAACTGATATAAAAAAATATTTTTTGCCAAAAACAAGCAAGATAGAAAAAAATATTATCTGTACAATCGGAATAAGGCGGTATAATTGGTATATCAACACGCGTTTCTAGTCGCAACAAATGGCAGCTTCTTTATCACAAGCAGAGTGTGATGAATTATTACATCTTGAGCTACTGTGACATGACATCAGACTCAACTGCAGATATCGATGAATACCACGATTGAGATTAGTCGGAGCCAAGCCAAGTTCCAGATCATGAGGATGTTATAAAAATTATTAACTTTATCCAGGCGCATGACACTATTTTCGAGACCCCACATCGATGTAAAGTTGCACAGCATTGTCAGTGGTGTAATTAGTAGCAGACTGGAACAATACTATGGATTTTCTCGGCTTCTGATTGGTCAATAGGTTTGTGGTATGACAGCCCAGAAGGGCTGTGATTGGCTCCCCATTACTTGCATTTAAACGTGAGTGTATTTGAAATTGTTTTTGCAAACTTGACCGAAGGTTATTCGGGAATGTTCGTTGATGTCAAAGTTTAGTTTTGATTGATATTTTAATGAAAATGTAATAAGTATTGAATAAATCGAATATTTTTAATTTTTTATCCGAAATCTTGTGGTTTTGTGTACGTCGCTGATGCCGCAAAACCCGGTATAAAGCACCCATCGGGAAAACTGTGGAACACATCGTAATAGATTACATTTAATATAGTATATATATATATTTATTAAGGACTTTGATTTATTTGGGGGTGGGAATCATATTATTTTATTTTGACGGAGAATGGTCGCGAAGCACACAGTTGATGTGTCTTACACATAGAAGATCCATTGCTCAACTAATGTTGTGCTGTTATATCTTTCGATGTTTGGGGGTCATGACTAGCGCATACGCAGACTTTTTTGTTTTTGCAGTTTTTCTAATTAGAGAAATATTTCTTTGAACTTTGATAACCAATAGGAAACTGCCATTTGAGAATATATTCTTTGGCTTTTAGAAAGATAAATTCTGTTTGAAAGTACAGATGGGAATACCACTGGTCAAAGAACAGTTCTTTATAGCTTTTTGTATAGAATTACTTTTAAGCGAAGCTGGAATAATACATGAACGGGACAAAAGAGCAGCGCGAGGCTTTCTTTGTTTGAGTGATGTACAGGGGTGCCCATCCCCCCATGGTCCATAACGCGCCCCCTAGAATTACACTAATTCTCCCCCCAAATCAATGGATGCCACGATTTAAATCTTGTCTTTTATATGTGTCAGATCATTAGACTTTTAATAATATAAATTGTAATTTACCTACAGAATCTAGAATTCAATCTTAAGGAAATAAGAAACCTGTGATATAGAAATTTTAACGTACACTACAAACAAGATACAATGGAAGTAGTGGTAACAGCACATTTCAATTTACACGTATTGCAGAAGTTCTCGACGGAGAGATGTTGTTTTGGCAAATTTGTGTATAATTTCATCATTTGATATTTACTTAAGTATATCGTGCTCACATAATGAGATCATTCTAAACAGAAGACATGTATCTGTCATGGAAGAGCGCAGCATATTCTTTATTATCTTCAAAGAACTCATTGCACGTTCTGCTGAACAGCTGGTCATGGGAATGGTGATAAGAATTTTATACAATACACTTAAATTTGGGAAACTGGAAAACTGTATTACAACCCGGTATGGCTTAAGAAATCCTTTCTGAACCCATTGATGTTGAACAACATTGCCACTTTCAACACACTCATTATCGTTGCAGTCAGACTCACTCTCAGAATATATCTCCTCCTTAGAGATATCGGCAGTTTCTCCTTCACACTTTGTACTTTCCTGTGACGTTTTATTCCAACATCACTCAGGTCAATGTGTTCAGCTGCGGTTGTGTAGATGGTTTTGAAAGCCTGCAGTTCTTGAGCAGTGCTGTCGGAATCGAGCTCAAAAAACGAGCAGAGACCAGCAATGTCGACATTACTGAAATCATCTGTGTAAAGATTTTTTACAAATACTCAGAAAATATGTAATTCAGCAGAGATATCAAATTATCAATGCACTTTTAAAATACGTCGACTTTCATTCGAGGATTGGAATCTGTTATGACATCATTAAGATTCACTTCATCAAAGAACCTGATATTTCGTTGTTAACACTTCTCTACAAACTTTAAACTATGCTTCTTATCAAAATTTTCGACGCTTCTGACCAATGAATCCCAACAGCTATCTGTTATTTTTTTTGTAGCTTAGTCTTTGTCACAGATATCACTGTCGCTACAACTCCATAATCAGTCACATTTCCTTGTAGGCATTTGGTTACAGGTGAAAGTGTATTAAATAACAGCGATAACATATGAAGAGAGAGAATGGCTTGAAGGGAAATCAACCTTTTGTTCAGTCCTTCAGCCAATGTGATCGCATCTTTGTTTGTGTCTTCTTCTGTAATAATCAAGTCTAAAGTTTGCAGTATTTCGAAGAAACATTCCAGAACTGTTGCTGTAGATGTTTCTTTGCTAGACCATCTTGTTGTGAACACTCGCTTGAGTCTTTTTCTAAAATTCCTAGAAAGCAGGTTATTAACGAGCATATATTGACGCTTATATGATGAAAAGAATGTGTAGAGTTCTTCCAAGAGGCTAAAAAATTTCGTATAACATTGATGGAAGAACTTTTCCACCTACTGCAAATCTATGAGATGTGCACCACACGTAAAGGGCTTTAGGATAATCTTCTTGTATTTGTGTTTAACCCCTTATATTTTCCGCGCATGTTGCCAGCACTATCTATGCTCTGCTCAACAATGAAACTAGGATCTAGTTGCTCCTTTGTCAAGCACGTCAAAATATTTTCATTCAAAGTTTTACCGCTGGTATCAGCAGAAGTAAAGTGATGAGAAACTCTTTCAACAGGAGATTTTGGCATTGTTTCGTAAGAGAACAACAGCACAGAGAAGGAAGCAGTTTAATATCATCCTCACAATCTTTAGATAGCTACTCACTGTTCGCAATGAACTGAAAGATCAACACCGAAAAGGTGCACCCACCACATATGCACTTGCCACTTGTTAACGTGAAACATATTTTGTTAGCAGCAAAGCGGAAACTATTGGAAGGCAGACTCGGAAATTCGTGTTTTTGCTTTGCGCTATGTCTGAACTAAAGTTGCCAAATCTATGGAGTGACTGGCACTAAATCACACCTTCCGAAAACACCAGAAAATCACCAGATTGTACAGTCACAACACAAATACGTTCTTTATTCTTAAATTTGCTTCTAAACATTATAGGGTGGGATAACTTAGAGTTATTACACTAACATTTTAACATCTAAAAAGAGTTGCAAGTACAAGTACTAAAGAATGAAAAATATTTGTACTTGCCTATCAGACAAGATCTGCACGGCAGGAAATGCCGTGGATATTTTGTCAATGTATGTATGTCCATATAATAATACAAATATAAGGGTGAAAAAGTAAGTCTTAGCTTCTAAGCTCAACAAAGGAGATCTCATATATCTCGTGACTATAGCGTAGTTGTTCCTGTGAATTACTTTCAAAATTTTACTCGGAATAGCTTTTTTGGGGGGAAAATCAATTGCAGAAAAATAGTTGCCCCCCCAAAAAAAATAGTCATGACGCGCTGCGCGTCATGGGCCCCCCTCTGGGCACCCCTGGTGATGTATAATAAAGTGTGTATAACGAAAGTAGTGCTTTTTGGTTTACTGTCGCCAGCTTGTCTAACTGTTATGAAAGGCTAACATATTTTATGAAGAAAATTATAAAAACATTTTTAGTCAGTTTTATTGGGGGGATCTTTAAAAAGAAAAGAATATAGTGGTATGCGTTTTGAAAATTGATTTTTGATGACGATGAAGCAAGTTCCCAGGTATAGGATTTTTAGATTATGATCACAGACAGAAGCAGCTACTTACAGAAGCTCTCATAAATATGTTATTCATTCTTTGAGTTCTTTGACATAATGATGAAGAGGTTGTAGAACACCAGCTTTGGAGAAAACTATAGACAACCATTATTAAAACGCTCAGATGTTCATGGTTCATCCATTTTGAGTAACAGTATATTGAATTGAGGTGATAGAAGAATAAAGATGGCTTTATTACTTCGAACAAGAAATGAAGCATTTAAACCTTTGAGGACTACCGTTCTTTAAAGATGGCGGGGTTGATTCTCAAACAATTTTAAATTGCGAAGGAGGACTTTGAGAGATTTTTTAGGTCACTGAGAAAAAAGAAGGTTCTAGAGAATTTACGCATGTAGAGGAATTCTTCTTATGCAATTTTGTACTGTGCTTTGCAAATTCAATCAGCGGTTATATTATTAGAGAAGAAATGAGTATTCTTTTTTATTTTCTAATCATATTTATATTTTATTAGATCTTGAAGCGGTAACTTTTGACTATATAATATATATATATATATATATATTTATTATTGAAACTTAGAAATACTTGTTTCAAGCGGGATTCGAATCCATGATTGCTTCTTTCATTATAATTTTTTATGTCTTACGAATAATTTGGTTTATGTTTATCGGAAATGATCGGCTGTAGGATTCGAACCCATCATATTTGAGTCCTGTAATTCAAAATTGCTTTTTGGTCTGTGCAGAACATGTATGAAAGAAACCAATAGTAATGACTGCCACCATACGGAAAAAGAAAGGGAATTCAGGGGAACTTTTGCCACACCAGAACTTCATGAAAGTATGAATCGTGGATATGAAATAAAAGAAATCCATGAAGTCTGGGAATTTAAAATGCAATCTCAGAGAATGCTTATACATTTGCCGTCATCGCGAAGCACACAGTTGTTTCAGCTACAGTTAATAGTTTCCACAAAGGGCCAACAATTGGACTTGGCTGTCTACAGATTGTTATTATAGACTGGAGGAATGCTTGCTAAATTATTTGAATAATAATATATAGTCATGATAGATGTTCTGTGCAAAGGCAACTTTTGACCTGAAGCTCTAGGTGAACCAATTGTGATTTAGCACTGCCTTGTATTAGTTGTTCTAGGATTGAGACACAAAAATTTTGTATTTACGGTATTTGAATGTTCAACTTGATTATGATAGTTGGTTGAAACCGTTCTAAAAGTGAAAATTTTGGAGAGATATTCAGAGAACATTTTGATTCCTAGCATTTTTTATTGAAACCCATTCTTGTATTGTATTATTATAATATTAATTGTACGCCTTGAAAAATACATGGTACTAATAGAAAATGAATTTAGAAGCTCGGAAGTCCTATTTAAAAACAGTAAGAAGAAGACATTTGTATAAAGCATGGTTAATACACACATTCCCATCTAAGAATATTATAATTTATTGCTGAAATATGTACTTTTTATAGTATCTGAAAACAAAGATCCGTAGCAACTTTATTTTATTTGGTGCTTAATTATATTTATGCTGTACTATGGACTTAAGTGACGTAAAATTATTTGAAGCCGATTTGGAGTTTGAATTAATTTAATTGCTTCTATATAACTTTTACAATTATTGAACTGTTGGCTAGTTTGTTGAAAGGATATTGCATGGTACGAGCTGGGATCGAACTGATGAACCCCGTCACTAAAGACAAATGCTGAGCTTTATTTAAAGTGAGTAATATATTTTGTTTAAATTTTCTGCTTGAATATAGAGTATTAAATAGCATCGTATGCATTTTGTACACTGATCCTTTACCTACCAGGGTGAAATAATATCACTATGAATTGTACAGCCCAGATTGAAATTTTGGAGACTTTATTGTATTGTTTTATGCCTGGCGCTTTGAGATACACTGAGTCTTCTATAAAATTGAATAGCAGAATGTTTTTGATATTTCCGGTCATTTTGGGAAGGTAAATGGGTTGAAGCATAAGATTGACCACCCTTGAACCCTATTGAAGTGAGGAATATATTTTATTTTAAAATTTTTGCTGAAACATACACTTTTAACTGCATTGTGTGCTTCTTGTACAGTAGTTGTTGACATATCACGCTGAAATAATATTGGTACAAATGGCGCGGCCCAGGCTGAAATCTCAAATAGGACACTGGAGATTTTATTGCAGTGTTTTTATGCCTGCTGCTTTGAGGTCCACTCAGTCTCTTATGAAATTCAATACCATAGTGTAATTGATATTTTTGGACATCTTGGGGAGGTAAAGCAGGTTAACCCTGGGACTGATGACGCTACCTTACTTTGTACTACAGGTCAAGAAAATGTGGAGCGCTACTTTCACGTTTTCCATGCACCGTTTAAGACGCATGCATATTGCACAGGGGATTGCTTTTTTCTTTTTTATGTTCTATTGTGAAATAAAAAAGAGAAGCTTAAAGAAAATCTAGCTACTGTGACCTGATGCAGATATAGTTTTACTGATTCACTGAATTCACTTTATTTCTTATGTCTTTAGCATAACTTTAGCCTATACATTAGTATAAATAAGTGTTTCTTACCTCATTGAAAGTTTTGTATTGGCTTTCTTTATTTTAAAAGCACTTTATTTTATATATATTTTTGTACTGCACTCAATTGAAGAGAATAATGCCTTTAGACAGCTTTTACTAAGCCCGGATTAAAGGTTTAAAGAAATTGCTTGACAATACCACGAGGTAACCCTTTACAATTATGACGCATACAGTGTTTAACATATACATCTAATAGTAATTTCTTAAACAATCATTAGAAGTATGCATTGTAGAAACTTGGCACTGATGCTCAACTTTTTTTCATATCTTTATGGATCAAGATCGAGCATCATTGGTGTTATTTTGCATTATATTGCTTAATTAGACATTCAACCGAGGCGGACTTTTTGCTGTATTGCACTTACAGTGCTTAAGAAAACAAGTTGTTTGCACCCATAATACTCGGGGAACGTATTGTTTTCATGAAAACCAGTGAAGGCAAAATTCTCGGTTGTAAGATGGTTTACAGTGCTTTCGTATAGTCTTTTATATGTACTGTTCACCTTTTAATTAACATGTTCAGCTAGAAATATCCATTCCACAGATAAGATTTAAAACTTAAACCTTCAAGTCGCTGGCTTACAGGCCTTTGCTTAACAAGTAAACATGGAAACTTAACTTACATAAAGCTTACTTTAAATGGAAAATTCAAAATATAAATAATTATATTTCAGGCAGGCCATAAACTTTTATTTGCTGCTTTTGCATTAATTGAGTAGAAGATTACAATAGAAGAGGAATAAAAACAGCAGACATGTATAGGATTCAAGATAATAATAATAATAATAATAATAATAGTAGTAGTAGTAGTAGTAGTAGTAGTAGTAGGAGGAGGAGGAGGAGGAGGAGGAGGAGTAGCAGCAGCAGCAGTAGTAGTAGTAGTAATTTAATATAATCACATTTAAACAGCTACAAGTAATAGTGTCCGAACCCAAACACAGGTGTACGAGCATCATCAGTTTACTAAGACATTTGCTTGCAAAGCCGATTGCCGGCAATTTAATGTATGCTAACTGACAACAATAACATTTTTGTACCGAGCGGAAATAATCTAAACAATAGTGATAATTGCAAAGCATCTCGAGCGATAAGGTTAAAATATTATGGCATGTAAGGGAGGTCTGATGTGAGAAGAGTTGAATTATTTTGATCAGATTATATGAGGGTGCAAAAGTTTATGTACTAGCATACATTTTATTGAATGCTAATTTACTCAATTGTTCGCCGATTATTGACTAGCTAATATCGAACTGAAAGATAATACAGTATTCGTGATTGGTGACCCAGGTAATGCAGACCTTGACTGTATTTAAGCTACTTGACAAAGTACACACCAAGAGAAACTACTAAGGAGCAATCAGATGGAAACTGATGCCAGGATTTTTCTTCGTTCATTACACGCAGCTAAATCAGCTGAAAACTTTAAATCAGCCATCTTTTTTTTCTCCAAGTCCAGACACCGAGGTAATGATTATTGGACTATGCCTGGTAAGACTTAAAACAAGCGGACTGCTCGTCGCTGTGAATGAAAACTGGTGCTGAGAAAACGTTTATTCACACTACATTCAGCAGCTGAGACTCTTGGAAATGACATGTGTGACACCCTTCCAGCAATTCACACCTTCACAGGGTGTGTTACCACTAGTAAAGTGCACACAAAGAAGGCAGACATCAAAATGAAGCTCAGAAATCCATGAGATTCTGTGCCAGTCAGCCACACCTTATGAAATTTAGATTTGTCGTCTCTAGAATACTTACATGAAGCTATTGAAAAAAAAAAATGAAACCAGCACAGATGAGTATCGATTCAAATAATTTATTCACAAGTCATCAGTTGCAAGTGAACTATCATCTATGCCTGTCACATCGCAATGCTTGACACTTCACATACTGTGGGTCATATTTCAAACACATCAGTGGATACGATAGATGGAGACTTTCCCTCCGATACTAGATCCTATGGAATACGGCCATATCTCAGAAAATAATACATTGAAGCCTCTGGTTCTAAACAATCCACCCTACCCAACAATTCTAATAGATCCCTGCAAATCTGTATCTTGTACTAAAGCATCATACACGTGAAAAAAATCAGATAAGTGGTTGTCAGTACTGTTCTTGAGGCATAAAATGCAAGAATTCTTTCAATGGTAAATAAGGCTTTCAATGGATAGCACCGGAAAAAATAAATATGCTGTTGTTTTCTGTTCATTGCTAGTTTTTCAGTACATTACCTGACCCATTGTATTCCTTACTCTTCACATTTACATTTAACTTTATTAATCTATATATTAAAAACCTTTGCTAAAATAGGCTTTGTCCAGTCCGTCCGACCGTTCTACTGGACCGATTTGGATCATTCTTTTTTTCATATTTCCGGATTATCACGTAGATGAGCCATCAAGAAACGACATTCCTCTCCGTCAAGTCTGAACTGAAGGAGAAATGTTTGAGTCTCCCCTACACATAGGAGAATATGGTTACGATAAAGCGGGCGCAGCCCCCCAAAACTTACCAAGTTAAGGGCGCGGCCCGCCACGTGGAAGCAAGTGTTGTTAAATGGGCCAATGACTGTTGCCAAAATATTACATTCACCCCGCACCAACGGACGGGTTCTTTTGCTCGTTAATAAATAAAATATTTCTAAAAATTAATTTCTTTTAAATTTTCATTTGCTATTTCAACTGAGTTTTAGTATTTTTTATTTCCAATTTCTAATCTCATTGCAGACATCGCGGTGTGCCTACTTCATGAATTCTTCTATAGGAAAATAACTTTATGGGATATCTTCTCACAATAACAAAACTACATCATTGACAGAAATATGTTCAGGTCCGGACAGGCAATATATGTGCATTTATTTTATTTATCTCGTCTTATTTATTATGGCGGAGTTAAGGTGACAAAACCTTTCCTTCCACTCAACCATAAATATACATAGCACACGCTCTTTTTAGTACACATAATATCATAATAACACATAGCAGAAGTAATTAACCTAGTACATCACAACTACAACACAAAAATACACCCACCCACCCCCACACACATACCTCTCTCTCTCTCTCTCTCTCTCTCTCTATATATATATATATATATATATATATATATATATCGCAGTTCTCTACTTTATAATATCATTGTAATATAATAGTAATAGGAGGGGAAAAGACGTAGTTCTAATGTTGTATATAAAATCCTGAAGCAAACCTTGCTCAATTCATTGCCTGCTGGAGCATCTAATTATTATTAAACAGTTTCTCAATACTTTTCCAATTGTTATAAGAATAATAATAGATAAAAACATGAAGCAAACCTTGCTCAATTCATTGCCTGGTGAGACATCTAATTATTAAACAGTGTCTCAACACTTTTCCGGTACATTGCCAATGAATCCATGTTCCTGATCGTGTGGAAGACTGTTCCAAAGATTACAAAGGAGACTGTGAAAGATTCAGCAAAAAATTTATGCCGCGGAATTGAAAGAAGGGTAGTTTTGCGAGATCTATGTTAAATTTATGAAAATCGCATAATTGCTGGAAGCGTGAGAAAAGATAGACAGGATCATTGTTTTTGAGCATTTTGTATAGGAGCATAAGTTTGTGGGACTTACGGCGATCATGTAAGCGGATTCATCCTAATTTATTAAAGTACGGCGAACGATGATCAAAGTATCTCAGGTAAAAGATAAAACGAACGCAAGCATTTTGGACATATGACAGTCGTCTGGCTCGATAAAAATAAAGAGAATATATAATATAAAAGTAAGAAGAAGGTATTTGAAAGTAGGCCTATATTCTGGAAATACCTATATTCTGGGCTAGGTGGTTTACGCATATTTTAATTAAATTTAAAGGTTTAAACAGAAATAAAAAGTTAACCAATCATCGTAAAAACATAAATAAGGTATTTTAAAGCTTAGGTTCTTTTGACTAATTTCGGCAAGAAGAATGATCAAATTATCTTCAGCAGTTTCCAGTCTACAGCGCAAAATGTAACCTCTGCCAGTCCAAGCGGCGGCCATCTTAATTTCAAGCCGCCATCTTGGATTCTACCTGAATCAAACTGCAAGTCACGTCACGTTTTAATGCTGACCACCTGAGGACCACAAAACAATAGGGTTTAGCTCAGGTAAAATTTTTCCCACTCACACGCTGGCTGGTCCTGTACTAATGTTAACAAATTAGCAGGTTGGTTTCCCCACAATTACCAGTACACGCATCGGCATCTACTTGTTATTTCTAAAGTCACAATAAGTCGCCAATTTTGAACATGGAAGCAGTATCTTTCCTCGGTTGCCTACTGGAGTACTGGGGTGTGTCTGCGTTAGGTCAGCGTCTCTAGTGTTATACACTGTAAAAGTAGGAGCGACAACGTTCATCCAAAAAATGGAGGCAGCTGAGCTGCCTCCACTTTTTGGATTAACCTACGTTCTTCCAGTTTTCGGTCGAACGTTTTACGTTCTGTAAAATTTCAAAATGCGTGTATATATATACATGTATACATATATATGACTGTTCCAACGTATTTCATTCAAACAGAGTATTTTTTTAAAGTAGAAAAGAATAAAAGGTAATATTCCTTTAAAAAAAGTTGAAGTGGTCGGGTTTCGATCCAGGGTCCACTAGCACACTGATCAGACGGTCTTGCCACTTAGCTACGAAGGCAGTTGGTGTTTCTGGCTTTCCGAGTGATATCAATAGCTAGGATTTTACTGCGAAGGATGTTAATCATTAACACGTTTTTTATTTTACTACAAGGAATGTCTCGTAAAAAACAGGAAAGATACATTTGCTACAATGTAAAGATTTATACCTAGTGTTCGATTTGTGTAACTTTTAGAGAGGGGGAAGAATTAGTGCGATATGTATTATATGGTATTTTGGGATCGTCCATATCCCAGGTTAGAGGTTCCCATCCAATTTTCTATAAAAAAGAACCAGAAAGATTTTTGCCTAGAGGGGGATAATCCCAACCATCCCCCGCTACAAATCGAACACTGTTTATACGTAACTTAATTTCTTTTTCCGCCAACACAATCCTTGCCGTTCTCGGTCCACCAGTGCACCGTTTACTGTTCACAGTGTAAAGGCAATATAAACACTCAAAATGGCGGGGCGTTCAGGGACAAGCAAGTAACGTTACTCCTGTTACTGGATTATAGAATATCAACTAAGGTTTAAACTTCATCCACGAAAGTACGTAATCTCAAAATTGCTAGTTTAGCTTACACTTCGATTAGAAAATGACCGAATTTTAACAGTAAAATAAGTTGAACGTTCACGGACAAATCACTTTGGCCAGTTTCAACCCATTTTTAGTTAACGTTAAGCTATTACAAAGAAAATGTTAAACTTTAAAATGGAGTTAATTTTACCAATTTGTCCACTAAAAGGCTTACACTATATCCACGTTTAAGAGTGAATACAACAAAACGCTAATTTTCGACTTTTATTTCTCCATAAAGCGGAGTAACTTTCATCCATTTCGTGTTTCCACTTTTTACAGTGTAGAGCTCGTTTGTGAGTTCGAATCCCGTCCTGGGATTGGACGTTTGTATTCTTTTAACTTAGTTATACTTTTAAGAGTATCATAT